>VZTB01010291.1:37435-122289 GCA_013397245.1 Thryothorus ludovicianus | reverse complement strand
CTAGGGAAGGAGGAAAAGTTCTAAAAAAATACAGTGGAATAAAAAATTTTCTCCCATTTACTTTCCACTGCCAGAAATCATTCTTGGATCAAATCTCCTAAGAAACTGTTCTCACAAAATTTGTAATATAGGCACTACCATGCAATGACTGAAGGTTACAGTATCCATATAGGCTATAAAAAACATACTGAAATAGAATCATAGATTGGTTTGGATTCAAAGAAATTTTAGAAGTTCATTTAGCCCAACCCTTGTGCAATGAGAAGGGAGATGATTGTTGACATGAGAATGAGGATACACGTTTTCCTTTTTCTGGGACAAGATATCCTGTTAAGAAATCCCTAAACTTTTCTTTCTGAAGCCATTTCACTACATTTAAAATACAGAAATAATATATGAGCCTGCAGAGTGAGAAGGATTTGAGACTCTTGTGGGTACTACATTCTCTTGGGAAACCTGGATTTCAGTCAGTGCTCCCATGAATATTTACACAAGAGAAAAAGNCACTTCACTTGTAGCTGCATAATTGTTACATGTTTATTGTGGCGATAAGTTACAGTATGCCAACACAGTTTATGCAGAGATGAGCATTTCAATTCATCTGCCTTAGGATCTGTTCAGGATGGAATGAATCCCCCTCTGGAAGAGCATGGATGTCTACACTGGCTATGAAAGGAGACAAAATAAAACTATTTAAACTAGACATTCAATATTTGTATTAGTGAAGTTAGATGACTTTACCTCCTAGGAATTCACTAATGTCCACAGTAGATGACAGCTGAGAAAACGTTTCACGTGTGCCAAGCTTGTTTTCAGGATAGTCCCTCTTCCTTCAGGTGCCTTCATCTTTTGTGTACACAGCCCCAGTCTTGCTTGTTATCAACTTCTCATGAAAATTTTGGTAAAAAAACTGTGTTTTGCAATATTGGTACACCACTGGAGTGCTGACTCTACGTCCTTTCTGAGTGGTAACAGCTATTGTAAACTACAACATTACTGTGAACATATAGTAACTTGGCTTTCTCCATGTAAATTCTATTGAATATAATTACCCATACAACTATTCTTGTACTGTTCAATCACTTAAAACAAGGGGAGCCCTCTGCAGCTGTGTCACTGCCTTTCTTTTTCACTGCCTTACATATTGTAGTCTTTACAGTAAATTTTACGCACTCCTTCTCCTTTCTTCATTGTGATTGGATATGTGAAATAGCAAAAGCTTCTGTGGGTCTCCACTGATAACCTTCTACCAAAGCTCATTTAGTCCACCCTCTTGTTTCTGTCCTTCAGGTGGGAATTCACAAACGGTCTGTTCCTTCTTTCTACAGAGACAGTTTTGATTCCATACAAGTGTTCTGCACAAGGCCTTTGTTAAACACATTTAGAAAATCCAACATAGTATATATACTTGGATATAGCAAGCTGAATCACCCTTAACTATAGCACGTCTGTGAAATTACTTCTATGTTTTACAAACTCCAGATTTTCAGGGTGCCTGTGTGTATTGTGGAGAGTGTATTATGGTTAATTCATATATAATGCAGATTTATTCATTCACAAATACAACTTGACACTATTTTCTTTTTTAATAAAAATGCCCCATAATATTTCTTATCTTTTAATAAAATACAGATTATGCAAGTAATCTTGTCTCTCCCAAAGTTGAAATGGGCCTCATAAAAATTGGCATTTAGATGTAGATTATACATTATGCTGGAGATAACAGATGAGGTTATCAGTTATTTTACAATTACAAAAGAAATGTATCAATAAAAACTAAACAACACAAATTAAACTTATTTTTGTCAATAACACCAGCTATGATGAGTCCCTGTCTGCCCACCTGTTTATATTAATCTTTTAGGCAGCATGAAATTAACAGCCTGTGTTCCACTTGTAAAATAATTTTATTGATAGGCTGTGCTTTAAAAGGTTTAAATTTCCCTTTTGCTTCTATTTTTTAAAGAGCTCTTCCAAAGGAGTCATATTTTAGCAAAAAATTCTCTCATTTTACAGTATGACCTTAAGCAAACTAGAGAGCAACATATGCCTATTGTGCCATCTTCAGGTTATTTTTGGAATAAAGTTACCCTGGATTTTGCTGTCTTTCTAAAATAAAGGAGACAGTATTTATATTTTTCCTTTATGACTGAAATCAATACTAATGACTTCAATTAGGGAAGGGTAGAAACAGAAATTTATTTTTTTTTTACCACAACATAAATCAGCTTATTTTTCTTCATCATGAGAAAAATGGTCTCAGATCACTACTCTTAGTTGAACTTTTGTTCTCTTTCCTAACACAATGAGGAGATTCTACTGCTGTATTTCTCTGTTTCAGTAAACCTTATTTGTGGAAATTCACAGTACTGTTTATATCTGAAGTAGATTAGTTACTTCATGGGACTTATGCTGTAGCTTCTGCTTTCCATTTTTATTCTTTGTTTTTACAGCACGAAGTACAGTGGAAAATTACATCACACCACACTCTTTTTGGTGAATGACTTCAATTTTATCCTGACCCTCTGATTCTCCAGTGGAACATTGTATGGAACAGAATTGAATCTTGCTTTCTGCTGGTTTTGACTTGTGTTCGCTCTAATGCCTGCATCAACAAGCCTTGACAGAAGCAAATGTGATTTTTGCAAAATGTATTTTTAAAGGCACCTTGCCTAGAGCAGGGAGTTTTTCCTTCTCACGTAGGAGCAAGGACTATGAATAACCTCTGCCTTAAAATTCAGCACAGCTCTGGTGATTCAGAAGACATAGGATTGCCTGTTGTTCTCGTGCAAATTGGTGTGAATTAAGTTAACAGGCTCCTTATGAATGGGAGCTATGAATACAGCAGGATCTGGTGTAACTGTAGATTAGGGTGAGTCTTATCTGAACAGAGAGGAAATGCACAGAATCCAAATTAATTTTACTCTAACAGACTGATATTGTGAACGAACTACCACAAACTATCTGCATTTAACTGCACTGACATTGCACTTGCTGGCTCTCCCACGTGCCAATGTGAAACACATGTCCTTTCTTGCCAGACAAGTTCTATTCCTCCTGAGGAGGGCACAGACTCTGTAAGCCACATCCCTTGCTTACTGAGAAAAAAAAATGTTTATTTCTTAATAAAAAATAACAAAACAAGAAGCTTAGTAGGGAACACTTAATTGATATTGGAGTCATCATACAACAACAAAATTTTGGCATGACCTGAATTTCACATTATGCAGCACAAGGAGATAAATAGGGAAAAAAAATTTAGAAAACTCCAAAGCCAGAATTACAGAATCCATAGTGGATTTCCTTGATAAGTGGTTTGTCTGCAAAGATTTGATTGTCTGAACTCACATCTGTCTCTTTAGGCTGCTGATTACCTTGCATAGGTCGCACTGGGAACAGTCATCCAGCTGAGTCATCTTTTGTCATCCTTTTATTACCAAATGAGTGATAGTGCTTTAAAGTTTATAAGATGTAAAACTTATTACAACACAAAAATTCAGGTCTTCTGAATTGAATTCTACTAATACAATTGGTATTGCATTTCAAGCAGGATACAATCGCCCTCTCACATCCAGCTTCTCATCCACAGCACTCCCAAGTCCATCTCAGTAAAGCTGCCCTAAATCTCTTCACCCCCCAGCCTATTTTGATACCAAGGGTTGTCGCAATCCAGGTGCAGCAGCCTGTACTTGCTCTTGTTAAACCTCATGAGATTCCCATGGGTCCACTTCTGGAGCTTGTCCAGGTCTCTCTGGATGGCACTGTGTCCTTCATGTGTGTCAACAGCACCGCTCAGCTTGGTGACATCTGCAAATTTGCTGAAGGTGCATCCAATCCCTTTGTCTATGTCATTAATGAAGATATTGATTTGTACTGGCCCCAGTACAGATCCCTGAGGGACAATACTTGTCACTGATGTCCACTGGCATTTGAGCCATTGACCACTATCCTATAGATGCAACCATCCACCCAATTCCATATCCACCTAATTGTCCAACCACGGGATCAGTCTCTCTCCAATTTAGAGGGAATATCAAAGACTTTACAGAAATCCAGATCAATGACAGCTGTAACACTTCCCTTGTCCAGTGATGGAGTCACCACATGATAGAAGATCACTTGGTTGGTCAGGCAGGACTTGCCCTTGGTGAAACTGTGATGGCTGTTTCAAATCACTGCCCTGTCTCCATGTGCCTTAGCAGAGCTTCTAGAAGGATCTGTTCAATGATTTCTCCAGGCACAGAAGCGAGCCTTATAGATCATTGGTTCCCAGGGTGCTTCTTTCTAGCCTTTTTAAAGAGAAGTAGAATTTTTCTCTTTTTCCAGTCACCTGGGACTGCACCTGACTGCCATGATTTTTCATATGTCATGATGATTGTCTTAGCAACTACATCAAACAATTCCTTCAGGACTTTAGGAGGAATCTCATCAGATCCCACAGACTTATGTATGTTCAGATTCCTCAGGCAGTCACAAACCTGATCTCTACTTACAGTGGGAAGCACTTTTCTCCTCCAGTCCGCATCCTGCTGTCCCTCCATTCAAGAGGTATGGGAAGAGAGGTTGCCATTAAAGACTGAGATAAGAAAGTTGTTGAGTACCTCAGCCTTGTCCTCATCCATTGTTACCAGTTTACCAGTTAAATTTATCAGGAAGGGTACACCTTCTTTGATAATCCTTTTTGATGTACTTACCTGTAGAAGCCCTTATAATTCTTGGCATCTGTGACACAAAATTCAGAGGAAAGCTGACGGCCACCACTACTCAGGAACTGTCTGGCCATCGGTTGGCAGGCAGTGACCGACTCGCACTATCTCTCATTTGTTTTGTATAGTCTAATTATTATTATTATTATTATTACTATTATCCCTTTCTTTTCTGTCCTGTAAAGTGTCTTTATCTCACTCCATGGATTTTACAAACAATATCACTAAAGTTGTCCACCTTTCATTGAAAGCAATTGACATTTCATTGGTCCTTACAGTCAGCTTCCTTGCAGAAAAAAACAGTATCTTCTTTAACTGTTTAACTTAAACTAAGTTTAATGGATCTCACTATTCACTAAACGTAATAAATTATCTGATCATACATTGGCCATCATATTTATTATAAATTCCAGCTGTTAAAAAAAAAATAGAAAAAAGTTGCATATCTTCTACACATTCAAGCAGTTTAGATATCTAATATATGATTGTCTGCATTTACAATGGACATCTTCATCTGCATGATGGATGCAATCAGTAACAGCTAAAACCCCTCATCAAGTGTTACCTTAAAACAAAGGGTCCTCACTTAATTACCCATATTCATAACATTCATGAACTCCATGGATGAGAGCATAAAAACAGATGACTGTATAACTTATGCACAACGGTTCAGGCTGAGAGCAAAGATGAGAAAACATTTCTCATGCCTGAAAAGTGCATGAGTGTGTGTAAGAGCATGTGTACATAGACCGAGATTCTATTAATCAAAATATCCCCACATTGCTCACTGTCATCATTCACCAGCCACTGCTTTTTGATTTATTATACTGATTTGGTTTTTTTTAACTCTGAGAACATTGACAGTGATGCCAATAGAATGCCGACAGAACTTTCTTTAATATGTATTACATCCAGGTCAAACATAGAAAAGTTCACATCCTATTGAAATAATTACTAATTCTAATACTAGTAAAATTTGCAATCCCCAGTTCCTTCTGTCCTGTTGTCATATTTTCTCCCTGCATAGAAACACACATAATCCACATAGGTACGATATTTTTTGAACAGTAAAAAAAAGGAAAATCTTGGAGGAATTTACACCCTAGAAAGCAAGAAAATAAAGTAGGAAAATATATAGTAGATCACTGCTATAATATTTCCTCTAGTCATCTCTGGAAAATTTAAAGGTTTGCGCATATCAGAAGATATGCTAGGAAAAGCTTTTTAAAGGGACGACCCTGGAGCTAGATAAATGAATACTAAATGGTGAATGTGAAAGAATGGCACTTTGAGGTAAAAGATTAAATTCTTCTTTCCTTCTTAGTGAATCAAAACTATCTTACTGAAAGATATCATTTAGTTGCAGTCTCACATTTGGAATTTTTAATGAATCATACTAAACATTAATTGTTTTTTCCAACATTAGACTTTTGTGGTTATCAAATTAATTGCATCAAATACGTAGTTATAGTTCTTTCAGATAGAGATTTATTTTTATTTTTACCTAAATGCAATGAAAATCTTATATAGAACTAATTTTTCCAATTGCTTTGAAAATTCTTGTCAATATTAATGGTATAATAGATTTCATCTATGGTAGATCATCTTATACGTGAAATAAAGATTAAATATTATGAAAGTATAGGGCAGAACACAAAAGTGCATATTAACATCAAACTTCAAATTATCAAAAGATCTCTACAAAGCAGTGAGATCAAATGGACAATTTCCTTATTGCTCAGAGATTTTAAAAAAAGTTTTTCTTCTATTTGCAATGTATTTTAGGGAAAAAAATTGCTCACAATTCTGTTTTCCAAATATGTTTGTCCAAGTTTGTTATCTCCTTTTGCTGTCCACTTCAGACATATGAAGATAACAGTAAAGTCATAATCCCTCTTTTGAGAACCAGAAACCATAAATTTGAATCAATATTCTGGTAGATGAAAACAATCCCAGAAAAAAAAAAAAAGAAAGAAAAAGAAAAAGAAAAAAAAGTCCTTATCCGGGCTTTGTATTCAGGGCTGAAAGTAAAAACTCCATGAAGCAAATACAAAGAATGAAGATTCATAGACAAAGAGAAAAGCAGATTTTCTGGTGCCTCTAACCTAGTGAAGCAACAAAATTCCATGTAAAGAGACCATAAATTGATATGAGCCTGACCTGTGGAATTTCATCTGCCTTTTTTGTTCAACAGCTGCAAGGCTCCGAGTTTTGTTCTCATCTGCAACATCAATTCTTTTATAAGAGAACTTAGTTTGGAAATCAGTTTTATCAGTTTAAAACAATGAGTTTTGCAGTAGCTCCTAGAAGGCTGTGGTCAGGTGTAATTTCTATTAAGAACAAACTGAAAACATTCCGCTACACATGATTACAATTCAGCAATTATTTTAATGGTGTGTAGCTATTTTTACTTATCTCATATGTTGTTTTTCAGAATAAGTTTGCAATTTTATTTAAGTTATCATTCTGAATTCCCTGAATCCTTAAAGACAAGAGTCTAGAAGGTGATAACCTTGGAGACTAGCCCTGAAAGAATATAGTACCTCAAATCATATTTACAACCTCAGTACACAACAGCTACTTAAGAACACTTAAATCAGAACAAATGAAAGGTCATCTGAGCAATTGAATAACTTAAAATATGCCATTTCTCCTCAGCTACACGGCACAGAGAACCCAAGTTAACCCAGTTAGATTTAAGTCATTACATTCTCAATAGTAAGGCCCATAGCACAGGAATTAATTTCTGACAAGTGATGATTTGAAAGAATAGAGTTTTCACACAGCATGTTACATATTCCATGTTCTGCCAATTATTCATTTGCTTCAGTGTCTCTTTTCAGGAACGTAAAAAAATCTGAAGAGCTCTCTTAAAAAATCTCATCATATTCAGCAAATGATTTCTTTGAAAGGATTTCTCTGAACATCCTGCCAAAATAATTGCAGCTCATTTCAGACCAGCATTACAAAAAAAGAGTTTCACAAGGACATGTTTCCCTATTGATTATAACATTTATTTTATAGGTCTACTCTGACTGAGCTGATTGCTGAGTCTCATGTATTGTCCTCGGCATGGTACTTCTCCCAGGTAAGGTCAAGGTTATGGTCATACCCTGATCAGCTTTCCTGTATATGAGGATTAATGAGTTCTTACCATAAGAGTCTTGAACAAAGAAAGTCCCTCCAGCTTTACTAGTGGCTCGGTTCTTGTTCCTTTCTTGTACTTCCATAAAGGATACAAGTCTGAAAGAGCCAAAGACAAATAGATGTTGTCAGGTGTGGTCAGGATTTTTTGCCATTCTCCCCCATGAGACAAGGAGTTCTCAAATTATGGAACAAGGCAGTGGAAAGAGGGAAGGGCAGCCATCTGATTTGCAGAGATGTGGTTATTCTACAATCACACACGCAGATTGCATTTCTGTTATGACTAGATTTGCAGCATTTCATGGTCTGAAGCATCCATCACACATGTAAAAATCTCACTGTCGTAGGATGCCACATCCACATTGCAAGTGGAGCATGAGCTAGATGGCACCTCAGTGTGCCACTTCAGCCTTAGTTCTGACGCTCAGGAAACTCCTACCAATGCACAAGTGTAGCCCTTTGGGGGATTCATTTCAGCAAATTATACTGAGACATTTACCTTTCCTTAGGTTTTTCATCTATCACACTTTCCAGTTTTAAACATGGAATCCATAACACTCAGATAAAATCAATCTATTACTTGCCATAATTGCATAGTTGGCAGTGCAGTTAGACAATTTGAGTGTAAAATACCTTTTCTAGTGTTTTTTATCCTTCTGGCTCCCATGAAAGGGCAACAATGATAAATGACAAAGATGCTGAAATATTTATCTTCAGAGGAGTAAAATAATATGAACTTTTCATAAAAGCCAGAAACCACACATGAATCCTGTGCATCATTAAAGTCACACCTAAGCTCCTGCCTTATGACTGGCCTAGACATAAGTGTGCACTCATTTTGGAAGGCTCAGTTTCAAAGACTTACAGATGGAAAGATATTGTCCGCACTTGCACACGTGGACAGTCAGCAATGCAAAACAATTTGGTTTTCTACATGTTCTCATTCATATTAAGGGTCTTGTTGATTTTGCCCTTATCCAGAGACAAGACAGTATACTAAAAGAATTGCACTGCCCATGCTTGTACTTCAAAAAAGACATTTTGTTAAACCCTTAGTGGCCAAATCATAAACTCTTCCAGCTAGTGCAGATAAAGGCTCTTTCTGTTAAGAGTTTACAATGTTTTACAATAAAATTGTTAAGGTTTAAAGTTAATATGTAGGTTTCCCAGCTGAGATGAAATAAAATTTTATCAATTGTAGAGTCATCTCCATCATCTTGATTTTTCATGTATGCATAAACCTTTTTTTATTACAATCTATAATTTAATAAGCAATCGTATGTTTGCACTACATTTAAGTATATATTAAATTTTTTATAAATGCAGTCAAAACCACTTTTTAAATGGCAGGGCAGCCAAATTACTGCAATAATCTCATCTGCTGATTGATTTGGATCCCAAGCTGCTTTTATTGCAAGAGAATGAAGTACCATTAGAACTAGGAATATATTTTCTCTAGCAATGTTTTGTTATACCTAATGTAAGACATGAATTGGGATATTTTTCTTAACTTCAAAAATGTCACTTTTCCTAACAAAAACACCATAAGAACTCCCAATTAATTTTTCCAAATATAGTCAGTGTATTACAAGGTAGTTCTATCCGTGTATAAGCAATGATGATAGTAACCAGTGGGGAAGGTCATTAGGAAGCCTTCCTGGGAATACTTACCAGCTAGATATCCAACATTTTGGGGTTTGGAGCCAGGATAACAAGGCTGATAGGATAGTAGACCATGGACTATAGATTATTTACTCAGCATGGGATTGCTAGCCTCAGCAAATAGTAGGAAAGGGAAAAGAGTTTGAGTTCCAGTTAAAATATAGTTTGAAAAGTAGGCCAAAAGATGAATCTAACAAAAAGGCAGAACATGCTGTTGAGTGTATGGCAAAAGCTTTTAAGAGGGTATAGTTATGAGATCTAAGGTCTTTTGAAAAGCAAAAGGTACCAAACATTGTTCCACATATTTATTGCACCCCTTGAGCAGCTCAGAGGCACCTAATGCACATTCTTCCACAAAGGCAACATTCTTCACAAAGTTCACATTCAAGAGTCAAGACACTTTCTCACTGCAGTAGAAATACAAGGTTATGAACTCAATAACAGCAAGCAATCAAGAACTCAGGATTCTAAATTAGGAAATACATTGATAAAGAAGAGAGAAAACATTGGTTTTCATGAAATAAGGAAAGAAGAGACTTTGCTTTTGGGTGTTATCTTTACAAGCATAAAGGATTCATTTCTAATAAGTATATGATAATTCTGGTAATATTTTGTGGCATTCTCTTCTTAATACCTAATACAAGGCTAAATGAGTTTAACGGAATTCAGACAATAACTTAGAACATGCAAAATCTGAGACAGATTTTAAATTATTAAGATATTAATGATCAACTTCTTGTTCCAATTTTACAATCTGAAAGATATTTTAAACCTCTTCTTTATAATGTGGCTAATTAAACCCAGCTGATAGTGATCGTTTTTTAAATAGTAGATCTGTCATTTCACATACTTTGGCTCTTTTATTGATTCTGTGTTGATGTATATAAAAGACTTTCAGACAGGAAGAAATTGACTGAGGTTGGAAGAAACAGGGAAACTATACACAGAGCAAAATGGACCATGTTTTAGTACAACTGCTGTGGCCTACTGATGAAAAGTACTGCATAAAAGATAGGTATTAGAATTATTACACAGCATTGTCAAGCACAAAAAGTAAACCAATCAAAAAAGTAGAGATTTATTTCATTACCTTTTCTCATTTATAATACTCTTAGTTGTTACTTATGATTACATTCAGAAAGAATACTGTAGATAGCACTGTTATTTTCAAGTTGATTGTGTCCCTTGAAATAAATCCCATTGTGTGTCTAAACCAAACACATAGCAGATATCTGAAGTAGTTATTTAAAAACCTATGAGCACTACAGATTCTGTTTAGATAGTGAATATTTCAGTCATGACCTCAATGTGAAATTTTCTTGATAGAGATATGAAAGGCATAAAGATATTCAGTATTATATTCAATATTATTCATTAAATTTACATGCTATATTTACCTTCTAATTTTACATTCATAAAAGTTGAAAATATTCCTCTGATTCAAGAGAATGCTCACTTTATTCACTAAATGGATCAGAGAAAAATCATATATATATATATGTACACACAAATATTAAGCAGAAGGAATGAGGCAAAGACCAAAATAAAAGTGGGACTTGTATTCCTGAGACTTTTTATAGCAATGATAATGCCTGCCCAAACTAAATAAATGGAGATTTTATGCCAGACTATCTTTCAGCAATAATTTAAATACAAGTGATTGAAACAAAAAAGGAAAGAATGGTAAAACAAAAGAAATCAAAGCTATCTCACTGCAGTCAGAAATAAGATGGGCAGAACCAGGCTGCATATTTTAAAGCACAGAACTGTCTATGAACTCCATTGGGGGTATAAAGTCATGCTATCTTTACTGTCTTATATAACATTGCTTTCATCTGTCATCAGAAAATAAATTAGAAATGTTTTCTCTTTTCACCACACTTTCCCAACTTTTTGTATAAAATTACGATTTCCCTTTGAATTGGTGCACACTTTTCCCTAGTTTAAATACTAGCTCCTGCTTGGCTACTGCTCCCATTGTGAAATATGGTCTCTGATTTCCTAATACAGCATTCAAGCTAGAAATATTGTTGATGACTGGGTAACTCCACCTCATAGGAGCTACATTATGATTGTATCTTCTCATTATATTTGACTACAGTTCTTGGTAAACTAACCTAACAAAAAAGGATGGTAGAAGAAGCCAAGGAAACTTCCTCATGCACTACTCTAAACATCCTTAGAAGTGGAAGAAGTGACTCTGGAAGAAAATCTAAGGCAATCAAGCATTTAATTTAATTGAAGTGCAGACAAACCCACACCTAAAAATTCATAAATTATTAGGAAATTAATTACACAATTTACCTATATCTCCAATCTTCACTTACTCCAGTAACAGTTAATGCGGCACTGAAGTGCTGATCCTTTCATTCATAGTAAAAATTGTGCTTAAGTTCCTTTTTTTGCCTAGTGATGTGAAGGTTTAGTTGCCATTCATTTAATTGTTCCCCATAAGCAATGTCATGTGTCTCTTCCACAAAATACTGAGTATCAGGTCAGCTGAAGCAAGAAATCACTGTGTACCAGGTACTTTTAATTAATGCTATGGCTGTGGATGCTCTTAATCCACTGAAACAGTGCATTGCTGCAAGGTACAAGAAAACAGCTCCCCACTAATCTCTCTGGATAGACTGTTTCTAATTACACCATACTTCTTTGTTGCAGAGGGAAATGTGTTTGTCCTTGTGTATGCTGAAATCTTACCTAGCAAAATGAAAAAATTTTATGTGAAGCAATGTACAAAACATTGTTTTTTGCAACTGGATTTAATCACATGGAAGCAGCAGAACAAATGGTCGGAGTACGGCATAAATATTAGGACGACACATGACTTGAATGAAAAAGCCATCATCAGGCATTTGAAAAAGGAATAAGGCAATAAAAGGAAAGCAAAAGGAAGTACAACAATTTCAGATCAAAATCCTAGATAATATTGACAAAAATCTGCCATTTCTAAACAGAAATTCTGATGCTGAAAAAAAAAAGATGTATTTCAATAAAAATTATAGAAGCCATAATGGGACTGTCTTTTTAATACTGAATGCCATTTCAATGTATCTATGACCAGTTCATACTTATTAAAAGTGAGCACAGCTCCAGTGACAATAACACAAAAGACAAAAATTGAAAATTCCTGTGGGTGAGACTGTGCCTCAAAGCTGGATGTCCAGACAGCATGACTCATGACACAAAGTTTAGCTTTGACATACCTCAAGCTAGGAAATTCCTCTAATTTGTGACATTGATTGCAATCAGTGAAATGGCTACTGTACATAATAGCTGCTCTTCCGTGCAGTATATTTTCTGCTGTACTTGGCTGATGCAAGTAAATTTATAAACTGCTAGGTACTAACCTCCAAAAGGGAGGCAGTTTTACTACCCTTATTCTCTGAAGCAAGCTTTTACTTTTCTCCTTTATTTGGGCCCATTTGTAAGGCCTAATTGAACACTTCAGTGTTCTCTTGGACCAGAGTGTACCCCAACTTTAACTAGCTGGCAGTCATATAATGCATTATGGGTCTCATGCAAAGAGGAATGAGTAAGTGGAAGAAAGGCTACTGAACCAAGGCTCCAGGGAATCAAGCAAAAAAAGTGGGCAGCACAATCTGCAAAGAAGGTTTATTTTAGGTTTCTGAGTCTCTAAAATACCTATCAGTGTTACCAGGAATAACAGAAGAAAGAATGTGCTTTTTTTCTTCACTTTACTTTCATTACTTTCTTTTCTCTGAGTGTAGCTTCATCTGTTACACTAGGGGTTTGACAGGCATATAGCTATATATAAAACATAATAGACCAAGGTATCTAATATACCAAATCAGACTCTTAACATTAATAGTAACAAAGCAAAAATTGTAATTGGAATTACAATCAGCTTGTCTAACAGGAAGAAAATTAAAAATGACAAGACGCTTTCAGAACGGTGTACACAGCCTTGCAGTTCCTTTTTAAAAATATAGACTTGTATCTCTCAGACTAGAAAGGAGGTTTCCTAAGTGCATAAATTAAAAGGTCAGAATGGACTATTATCATCATCTAGTCACCTCAGCCTCCTCTATTTGTACAAGCCATAGAATTTCACCAACTCCTACATCATGACAGAACTCATTGATCTAAGGTATATGCTACATTTAATAACACCAACAAAAAGTAACTACGGGGGCATTGTTCTTGAAATAACATCTTTCAGTTAGACTATTAGGTATATTAACAGGTACACTCTTTTCCAATATTGTCTCAAAGAATCTCAAAAGATTGCCAGAGAGAATCCACCAGCTGAATTGCATACGGTGACTTACTTTTTGTTTTACGTAGCCCATGACAGACTGGCACAGCAATCTCCCTCTATCCAGACACTCTGCAGAACTGTAGTGTCTATACCACATTTTTTTATGTGAGAATGGAAAAAGACCCCTTGAAATCAGTTACAAAACCTGAGTAGAATGGGTGAAACATCGCTCTGGGCAGTCATTGATCATCCAGTTTGCTCAGTACCAGATCTGAAGTTTCCAATTTCTTCAGGCATCAGCTATAACCAAAGCATGATCACATTTGTGTCTCGTTTCATCCTAGCTCTCACCACCTCAAACACAGCTGCCATGTGCATAGTGGCTTGCTCCATCACAGCTGCTGTTGCCATGGCTTGGCTGGGTGAATACAGCCTCTCTGCTGCAGGGTTTGTTCTGCACTGTGGGGTTTTGACAGCAGAGTGTCTTCAAAGGCTTATTCAGAGTTTAAATCCTAGGTATCAAGATCTCAAAGTACACACCACAGAAGCTGAGTCCTGAAACCTGAAGCTTTCAGATAGCTGCAGCTCTCTCCAGCTGCTGGCAGGGGATGAGAAATCACACAATATGAATCCCTCCCAGGTCCTGGGCCTTACTCTAGATTCAACAATTTCAGGAGAAAAGGGGATGGAGACACAATCAGCCCTTATTGTGGAGCACTTCATCATGCTCTTCTTGTAGCACACTTCTGCTTTCCTATTTTGTCCCTTCTCTCCCCTCTTCTCAGTAACAATAACTAGCAGCTGAAATAATATTGCTTTAACACATATTAGAGAATCTGTCAAATATAGTTCCTCCAGTAGTGAATTTCCTTCTTGTGGCTATCGCTTTCCTGAAGCATATTTCAGCCTCACTGGTGGAGGTGAGCAGTCTGTGAAGCACAGGGAGAGCCAGAGCATCAGGCTATGCTGCCCTTGGGCACCAAGACAAAAGGTGGCCTGACAGAGCTTTGTCAGACCTAACACTTGTGGCATCCCCAGGTAAGTACTTCTTGTGAGTTCCATCTTGCCTAAGAAATTTGTGGGGTTTTGTGACAGAGTATTAAAATTGAAACTAGTGGCAGAGTGCTTAAATTATCCCCAAAGACTTTAGCACTGTAGAGTCTGAAGGAAAAACAAACAAACAAAAAAAAAGAAAAACAAAAACTTCCAAACTTCAAAGTAAAAGAGTGGAAAGAAAGAAGTAAAAGTCTGTGAGTTTAAATTATATAACCTACAAAGAAATGAGACTTTGTCTTCCATTTGCAACAAAGGTGAAAAAAAGTACCATTCAAGAGTGGAAAGAAGTGTTCTTACAAAATCCTCAAGAATGGGATTACTGCAGTTGTTCAGTTCAATGTGAAGTTTATTCAGAAATATTCTTTCAGCAGCACTAGGAAGTACAAGAGCTGCCTTCCAAATTCATGCATTGTAATTACCAACAAGAATGTGCATCTCTTTTAAGGTGAAGTGTAATAGCCAGTTCTTAAGGTCCATTTCTTTCAGTGTGAATACATTGATGCCTTGAATCTGCAAAGTGACTGATTCAGTAAGTGCAAATATAGTACCACTTTTTAAAGTTCAGAAATATCTTTGTTCTTTTCTTAAAAACTACTAACTACCCTTTCATCCTTCCCTAAGGAAAAAAACAACCTACTATGTAAAAAAGACTCCACCCTCATTTTAGGTGTTATCATCCCATAATTTTCTGCTAAAGAAAATTTTTACAATGTTTTATGATATGTAAGACAGTCTGTACTTGAAAATACAATTAGTTCTGTACAGTACCCCATTAAAGCACACATACCTATGAAAGTTTATAACATAGTAATTATGCTCAACTGGTGTTAATTTCAGTATACCCCTAAAAACGTGCTATCAACCAGGAATAAAAATTATCTGAAACCAGGGGATTAGTAATGGAAAATTACCAATGTATTTGGAATTTTGTGATGGCAACTTTGAAAGAGTCTGGCAATAGAAACATTTAATACCAGAATTTGGGTATATTCAGAATTATGAGTAACACTTAACTTTTAAAATACTCAGGCTCATTATTCAACAGGACACTTTAATAAGCATGGCAGCCAACTCATGTAAGGGAAAGCTGCCAGGGCATCAGTTTTTATGATGTACTGTAGTGCATTATTCTCCCCACAGAAGTCTTATACGGGTTTTTTTTTTGTTTTTTTGGTCTTTTTAGAGTACAATAATAACTTAAAATGTATTCATAGATACATTTATACAAAAAATTTAGAATTTACATGTAATTTAATCTTTATTGTAAATATAACTGTTTCAGAGAAACTGCTACTATCAGTCGTCTTCTCAGCTAACAGAGGTTAATTCTATGTTACAGTTCCTCATTAAAAACAGAGTGAGGATTTGCAGTATATTTTGTATACCTAACACGAGAATCAGGCTGCATTTTTCAGAAATACCTTCAGAAATCAGTCTAAGTACTTCAGTTTTCCAGTTATTCAGGGGAGACATTCTTTTTAAAGTCTTGTTGGATAGGCATTTCAGACTCCAGTGTTATTAATCACTTGGGGAAAACCTCAGCTAATCGATCATGTGCTATAAATGGAGTTGGTGCCCTGCTGTTTTTGTTTCAAGCCTGTTGAGGGATCTGGCATAACTATACATTAGGGGTTTTTAAAGTGTGCACATGAGTTACTGGCAAGCAAAGAAGGTACAATAGGGAAAAGTAATGTGGGGCGAGCATTAAAATCCAATTACATTAAATCAGTATATTTCACTGCTGATGAGCACCAGTTCTGTTTCCTATCCTGTGAACTGGGTATTGGCTTGTCAGACTCTGAAGAAGAACTCATTGAATTTGAGCTGCTTTTGCAGACAAATAATCAACCAGCTGGTTTCATTGTGTCTGTACCTCTGCAGAGTTGTCAGGGAAACAGATATTTCCAAGAGGAAAAGAGACAGTTTCCTCCACAGATGTTCTGCACTTACCAGACCTCTGAACTAAACATCTCTCTCTATTGTTGAGGAAGTTTGTCTCATCTTCCACCGAGCTCCTCTCTATTTGCACTTGAGAACAAGGCACCAGCAGCCCATCCACCCAAACAGGATCATACAGGTCGAGGGGCTCTGCAGTTTGAGGAGATGGGCAGGTTCCCCATGGACAGCAGCATTCTCTGCCCCTTAGGGAACCACAGTGAGAAGAGAGAAACAGCCTCCCCTCAAGTCTCTTATCCACGAGGAACTGATGCATCCACCAGAACACACCAGTTGAGAAAAGGCACAGATGGTATTCAAAAAACCACAGACTTTGAACCACAGAGAAGAGATCAACTCCCAGCTCCCTTGGCATCAAAATATTTTCCTTCCCTATGTCATACAGTAAAAAAGAAAAAAAAATAAAATTGTGCTAGAAGCCAACCTAGAAGAACAAGGGAAAAAAGAAGATTTGTTATCAGCAGACCCCTGACAATACATGGTCTAAAAAGACTAAGCTGTGTTATCATCCATCAGAGCTTACGTGGGATAATCCCCATCACTGCATCCCACATGCCTATCATGTGATATAAAATAATACTAAAATGATTAAAAACAGTAAAGAAGACAACAGAGCCCTGTACACGTGAATGGTGTGCTAATAAAGAAAAAAGAAGTGAGGTGAGGAAAAAAGGAAAAGGATAAATCTTTTCTAATTAGTCTGTTTCTCTCACACTGAATTCAGGGAAATTATTTCCTTTACATACTGATAAAATATTTCTACAAACTCTATGAAAGCTGACAGCAGAAACTTTGGAAACACCTCCTACTTTTACAGAAGCAAACTGATACATTGGAATAAGTCCAGAGGATGAACTTTAAGATATATGCAAGAGAATTGCACAGTTCTCAAATATTTGAACTATGGATGTAGATATAAAAAGGGAATATTTAGGTAGTGGATTAATTCAAAATTTGAGAAAAGACAGAAGTATTGTGTGGTTAATTACCAGTTTAAACAAAAGCAAATAAAGCAAGGAGCAATTGTACACAATGAGAGAGAATGCAATCAGATATTTTTTTTACCCAAGTTCAACATCAGGGTGAAGGAAACTATATGAACAAAGCTACAATAATTTGATCTAAGATGGTAGACCTACTTTTTCCCATTGATGAATGCAATTTGAGATTTGAAATGAGTAATTCAAGTGAACAATGCTACAAGAGAGAAAAAGATTATATCTGTATGCAAAATCATGGCCTGAAACTCAGTTTTGAAAAAGGAAGGCAACAGACAAGTAACAAGATAGGGCAATATAAAATACATGTTTTTAAAACGTACAACATTTTAAAAACATGAGATTTTAAAAAGAAAAATCCCTACTGGCAATTGAGATGCCAAGTAGCTATGCAATTCCTGAAGTGGGCAACATTAAACAGAAGGCAAAATCCAGGAAAACTAACTGGGATAAAATATAAAAATAGCAATACAATACACACAACCCAGGAAAGAAGAAATTGGGAAGGGAGAAATGGCATTCTTGTATTTTGAAAAACAGAGACATGCTTAGGGATTTACAGCAAAGGTGGAGGAGGAGCTAAACAATAGCAATCATAAACAATTTATATTTGGAAGTAGGATTGTGGACATATATAGGTGGACATAGACTATAACTAATCAGAATAAATCTTGGAGATACATGGAAAACATGATAACAAGTGTATGGGACAGAGCCATAGAGTAGGGAGCTATAGCAGTGAGAACTGACAATGCAAAATCAACATATGCCCAAACACTGTGTGGCTTTTCCCCACAATGAATGAATTTTTAGAGAAAACTAAACTGATGAGCAAGCAAGAACAAAAAGTACTGAGAATCAAAAAAAAAAAAAAATCCTAAAGAAGGATTATAGAATTAAGTTTGCTAAAGGAGGATTAGAGAAAAAAGTCTGCAAATGAGACTCAAGGAAAACATCAGATGACAAGAATGAAAGTTAAATTGCACAAGGGGTTACACACACAATAAAAGATTTTCTAGAAATTGAAGAAGACACTACTAAATGTTATTGTAACAAATTACAAGTGTTTATCCAGTCCAAATTCTCTTTGTCATTAACACATGTTGAAATCAATGAGATCAATGGGTTCAGCTGAAGCATTTGAGTCACTCTTATTGTCCTATAAAAGATAAAAGATTTCTTAAGCTTCAGGCTAGATGACTGGTGTAAAGCCTGAAAATAATAGCACGTGAAGAAATGAAACGCTTTCTTTTACAATGCGCTTATTTTGTCTATTTGTTAGCACTTGAGAATTATCCACATCACTGGTTTGTTGAGAGTTTTCCTCCTTCATCTCCACAAAACAAAAGTGTATGCCAATAAAAGCAGTAGGAAAGGTGGAAGAGAGAAGCTAGCAGCAAATTCATATAATACAGAAGAGTGTAAAAATTCATGTTAAGAAAAGTTTGGCATGCTGCATACACTGCTTACCCTCAAAGGTAAGCTCTGCAGAAGAATTGAATGAAATGGTGGTGGAGTAAGACTGCAGTAGCCCAGTAAATGAACCCTGAAATATTACCTGTCCTGAACAGTCAAAAGTAAGATACTAAATACCACCAAAATGGTGTTAAAATGAGAAAATGGTTGAAATATATCAGAAAGAAAGAACCACACTTGTACTGTATTTCTAACAGTCTTTTTTTGCCTACCTATGTTAATTTTGGTAAAGACTTGGACACACCACTGAGTCTTTCAAGAAAGAAAAAAGACCCCTGCCTTGCTTGAAGAATTTTGGGGCCCCCGTCTCTCAGCCATCTAACAGTGACTCATTTTTTTCTTCATTTTGGCAGAAAACATTCAGCTCTTGAGTTTACAAGAATAAAAAACACCTCAGTTTTTTTTTATCCTGTGGCTGTTTAGATTAAAAGCTATCCATTTAATATGTTGTGAGTTTTGTTCATATTTAAGGATAGGACATAGTAGGATAATTTAACAGTGAGTTAAAAGTGAAACATTCATGCAGAAAAGCTGAGAGGTATAAAGCTCAAGAAAAGACAACACTCATAAAATTTTGACCAGAGTTACAGTGCAGAGGGGGGAAAACTTATAAAGTCATAGCATACAGCTTAATAGAATTTAAATTATTCTATAACCCACAAAGCAGAGAATCAAATCTAAAATGGAAAAAATAGATCCAGCACTAGGAAAGTAATAGAGAATAAGATCATATTTGGAATAATGGGCATCATTCTGGTCACCGTATTATGGAAGTGTTGAAACCTCATTGGCTGACATCTGATATGAGGCGGTTTTGGATGTCGCCCTGTTTCTTCCATTATTAATTTTGTGCTCGAGGGCAAATGCCAGCAGTGCTCATTTTAGTTTTTACCTCCTGCTGCAACTTCAACTGTCAGAGAGACAGCAGGAGTCAAAAATGAAAGGAGCCACCTTATAGAAATGCTGTGCCACTATGTCATTTTTAAACTGACAGCTTTTTACAGTCCAATTTCTCAGGGAAAGAAAAAAAGGACTTTCATTTTCACCTCCCACTGCTGCTTTGACAGAGAAAGACATTTACCCAGGTTTGAATGCTGGTGGGAGGCAAAAATGTAAAACTGCGTTAGAGTATTTGTAAGTGGGCTTTGACTACCCTGTAGAAGGATAAGCTGATTTGGGACAAGTTGAACTGTAACCTTTGCTTACCAGGTGGCAAAAGAGAAAAATGTGTCCATCTGCCCTTAATGCAATAGATGGAGAATATTCTGAAGGATGTAAGTGAATACAGAAGAGCCAGATGCACCTAAAGATTTCAGTTCACCTGAAAACATACAAATGGATGGTTTATTAGATTTTGCCTTCAAGAAATTGACAATTGAGAGGACCCTTCAATGAGAACAATTGTTAAGGAAGGTAGAGATGTTTAAAAAGAGAAATTTAGGAAAAAAGTGTAGTCCTTACTTTAGTAGTATGTAGTAAGGAAAATAATTTCCAATCAAAGGACTTAGATAAAGAAAGAAGTAAAAAAACGGATGCTGAAGAACCCCACAAAGTAACTTTCCTACAGTTTTTAACAGGTACAAAGTCTTTATGATGGTGAAAGCAAACTAATAAGGAACAGTAATGTTAAAGTACATTAGAGGGATCCCTCTGGCATTTTAATCTAGCTTCTGTGACACAGTATTTAGAAAACTCAGAATCCAATATAAAATAATAAAATTTAGTATAGAATATAAAAGTAGAAATATCACCTCCTACTTGCTGCTGGATTCAGTTTTTCATTTTCAAAGTGTTTGGTACATACTCTTCTGAGCCCAGAGTTAAAATTAATTGCAAGTGACAATGGTATTCAGGGTGAAGAAATTACTCTCCTATCATTTAAACTGTCTTATGTTAATCTTGCATGCCTTGTTTTGGGTCTCTGTATGATGTGCATGACCTTGTCAGGATTAGAAGGATGCATTTGAGACGAACATGAAAAATTTTTGGTTCTCAAAGACAAGAACACTGAGTATCTCCAAATGCATTGTTTATTCACACTGTCTAGAATGGCAACAAAGTTGTGGTAGCTGGAAAGCACAAATTTCCAAGAAAAATAGCATCTAAGTAGATGGGGTATACATTTACATTTAAAAGAATAAAAGAGTGTGTGTGTGTGTGTGTGTGTGTGTGTGTGTTAAACACGCAAGTTTTACCTGGGGCTTTCTAATGCAAGTCTGGAAATCTAAGTCCTGTAGACATCATTTAATATAATGATATCTCAATTTATAATTGATGCTTGATTCTACACCTTGTTTCAAATCCATGGGATAACAAAACAGTATTCTGAATTCTGAATTGTTAGACATTTTATTTTCAGTTTTGAAGCAGCACAAAGAACTTATATGCCATCATATTTGAAATACCAGAGAACATCTTTTTATGTAGGTGGAGCTTATTTTGCTGTTGTGGCTAAAAAGGATATAAATGCCTTCTTTTCTCCCTTTCTTGGCTAGCCAGGGCTCCAGAGAAATAAGAGAGGCAGACACCTGGAGTGGAGGCAGAGCTAGCATGGGAAAAGACTTTGAGGAAATGAGGAGGGAAAAAGTACTCAGGATAAATGAAGCAATGTCTCAGAGACATGAATCTCAGAAAGAGTCAAAAAGACCAGATATGTTCAGAGGTAATTGTGTGGAATAACAGAGATTGATTCACCCTAAGTAATAATCTTAGGAAAGGGAAGATTTTTACCATTGATAGCCAAAGCAAGGAGGGCTGCAGTGAAATTGCATAAAGAAGGGGTTTGGGTTTTTCTTTTCCTCTCATGTGCTCAATTCAAACTTTTCTCCGTTTCTATCTGAATTCAGAGTATCTCATTATGCCTCGCTGCCTTCCCCACTTACATACAATTGGTTTATTTTTCCAACACTTTCCGGTGGTACATTTATTCCTGAGTCATTTTTGGACATCAGCTTCAGAAAGCAGTGTATCTATGAAGCATCTACGCACACGATGGTTCAGAGGAGGGCCCAGAGGAGCTTCTGTTTTTCAAGAAAATCCCATGAAGCACTAAAATAATAAGGCAATTTTGAAAAATTTCTGGTATATACCTTTTTTTCTTTAGAGTATTAAAAGCTCTGGTTCTTCATCAGACTGATAAAGCCACAGGCCAAGTCAAACTGAGATGGAGGAGGTGGTCCCATCACTTTCTCAGCCCCACTGAGGCCACATCTGGAATGTTGCATCCAGTTCTGGGTTTCTCAAGTAAAAGAGAGACCTGGAGCTCATACAGCACATCCTGCTAAGGGCAACAAAGATGATTAGAGGTCTAGCATCTCTCTTACAGGGAAAGACTGCCTCTTCAGCCTTGACAAGAAATGACTGAGAGGAGACTTCATCAATGTCTGTCAGTATCTGAAGGGAGGATGCCAAGGGGATGGAGCCAGGATATGCTCAGTGGTGCCAACCACGAGAACAAGAGACAATGGGCAGAAACTGATGTACAGGAAGTTCCACCTGAACAGGTGTAAGTGATCAGAGCATATTGTGACTGGAAGAGATTGTCCAGAGAGGTTGTGGAGTCTCCCTCACTGGCAATATTCAAGAACCATCAGTACACAGCCCTGTGCAATGGGTTCTAGGATGATATGCTTGAGCAAGGAGGTTGAACCCAATGACCCACAGTGGCCCTTTCCAACCTGACCCACTCTGTGCCTCTGTGATTCTGTGGTATGTGGGGTGTATAGCATGAGTAAAGGGATGAGGTTGGGAGAGGAGAAAAATCCAATCCCAAAAACAAAAAAAACCCACAAAAAACCTCACAAAAAAACCAAATAAACAAATAAATAAACAGAATAAAAATATTAAAACAATAGTTTTTGACTTTACATTGATACCTTCTGATTAGAATTTTAATACAACATATATGAAGACCAAATTCTTCTTTTATTTGCAGTGACAGCTAAAGGAAATATTTTGACTGATAGGAAGTCAGTTCATGTTCTGATATACAGATTTTCATTACTGTAGTGTTATATAAGTCCAGCATGAATCCCTGAGAGCAAATCCCTTGTATATGCTAGTACATTGTTCTTTTCGCTCCTCACTGCTGAAACTCAAATTGAAATCTTATGTTTATTTATTTATTTTCTAAATCATTCTTTCTCTCATTCAAACCTCAAGTGATTTCATTATGATTTCTGTCTTTTAATGACTACTTGACCAGCTCTGGATCTTGCACTACTCTGATGAGATTTACAGGTCCAACTACACAAGCAGCAAAGACTCATTTCAATGTGTTTTCAGGGCTAGACTTCTGGTTGCTAAATTATTCAGGTTCCAATATTAAAGATATTGTTGTTTAACTGTCAGACTGGTTGAATTATGTAACTGCAAGGAGCTATGGTTTTTTCGAGTAAAAATCCTGAAGTGGTTGAGCAATGAAAGTCATCAAGATATGGCTGGAGTATTGTTAAAGATGAAGCAGTGGCTACAGATTTCACTTGGCAAAGGAATTGCAATGAGCCAGCAAGAGAAAAGTTCAGTTCAGCAGGAAAGTGGATGCCAGGGTGCCCAGCAAAGCATAACAATGTGAACTCTTTCTTTCAACACACTACTCTCCTGAAAAAAAACCCCACAACCAATCAAAGAAACAAACAATAACAACAAAATATTACTTATATTCTATATTTTACCCAATGGGAAAATCAGCTTTTTACAGTCAATTCATCAAGGTAACACTAATGATTTAGAAATGTGTTAGGAAGAATCACACTTGAAAAGAAGCCGTTGCCATTTCTACAAGTGGAAGAAAGCTCCATGTAAATGATCCCCTCTGCATCATTGCATCACTTTTGCTGTGGATTATGGAGTCACATAGAAACTTTCTTCTCCCCAAAAGACTAAACAGAAGATGACATGAACCCGTTGGACCTCATGACGGATTGTTAAAGATAACATGATATGTCTGACTTACCCAGAAGGAGTTTTGAAGTAGTACTTTAAAGTAGTTTTAAAGTAGTATTTTAAAATTTTGCGATGGCTTCTTTTTCTTATGGAAAGAGAGAGAGAAAACAAGAGCTCACGAGAAAATCCCATACTGTAGTCGTCTATAACCAAAGGATTCAAAGGTTTGGATAAAGACTCATATTTTTATTCTTTTGTAAACAGAAATGAAAATAAAGCTATCTTATTTTCATTTCATGACCTCCTTGCAAGCTATTTTAATTAATACATATTATTATATTGATATTCTAAGGCACAGATGTGTAAGTTACTTAGCAAGTCTAAGCATCTCACAGCAGTAGTAGGTTACACTGTTGTATGAATTATTGAGCTATTTGGATATGTTTGAAAGCATAGTATCAGAAAATGTTGAAAAAATAATAAAGAAGGATTTAAATTAATGCAGAACTTTTTATTTCAGACAAAGCCACAAGTTTCACCTGTTATATGTATACATGCATTCAAACAGACACAGACATACATACAAACATATTTGGATACAATTTTTAACACAGCACAAAATTCAAAACACAGCAACCACATCACTGCCATGATGATAAGAGATACGCATCAGTATTAAATAATAATATTTTTACCTTTTTAAATTAAGAAAAGAAATTCTCCTTAAGTTGTTTCACTAACCTCTGTTTTGAAAGTCATGTCAAACAGATAGAAAAGAAAGGCCAGGCAGAGTAGTAAATTTCACTTCTCTGGTAATACAGTTAATTTCTGATTCTGCCAGAACAATGCACACTGAAGCAGAAAAACTGGGCTGCAGTTCTATACCGTTTAAAGGAAAATTTCTTCTGCACTTTATGGAAAAATCATACTATTGTCACACTAATGAGATTGTTCACCTTTTTCCAAAAGCCTAGAATGTTCCTCAAAGTGTTAAATGTCTTCTAAAAGAAACTTGATCTTAGAAAAGACACCTCTGTTAAATCAGAAAGAACCTTGAGAGCTTCTATATATATTTAAAAGAATTTAATTACACAGAACAGACATTTGTATACTGATTTCGGCAATTCACTTGCTATTAATTGTTATTTTAAAGCTTCAATAATAGCATAAAATGTAATGCACATTTATTTTCAGTCAGATCTGTTAAGATCAGACACGAAGTAAATTGAGGCAAAGTTTAATTGCTATCTTTCACTGCCTAAAATCCACAGAAAAAGAAAGGTAACATTGTCAGTGTTTTCTGACTTTAACTCAGTTGGGAGGCATCAGTGGCAAGTTTCAACTGCTGAGATGCATTTGATGAAAATCTTAAAAGCAATTGAGTAGTCTAAACTGTTGACTTTTATGAATTTGTATTGCGAATTACTCTTTGAAGGCTCTTTACCTGGGAGACTTTGAACTGCCATTGTTGTGCTAAGCTTCCTGTATTTGGAGATAACAAAAAATTAACTTTTCAAAGATTCAGTAGTCTGGAAACTGGGAAGTTATTTAAAAGGTTTATTTCCAAGAGTATAGCAAACCCTCAACCCTTAATGATTGGAGAAAATCTTTAATGCTTATCATTCAAATAAGCACAGATCTATTCTTTTTTTTTTTTTACAGATAATCTCAGCTCTTTCATTTGTGGATTAGGGGATATTGTTTTCACAGAATTTTATGGATGATTTGTTATTGGCTTTGAAATGTGGTGGGGCACTGTTGTATTTACTTCATTTTCCTTTTATCCCTGTGGTTTTTTTTTTACACAGTCATTAGGAGCATAAAAGCAGCTTCATGGTGAGTTTACCCCTTTCATTTTTTAAGGCATTCCCTAAAGGTAAGACACATTTTTTTATTATTATTTCTAAACATAAAGGACCTGATCCTGCATGGTAATAAGTGCTTTTAGCTCCCTTCAAAACTAACAGGCAGTGAGTTTGTTTGGCATACTGCAAAAGACACCCTGCAGGATGCAAATCTGGGCTCAGAGTGATTTTAAAAGACAGTATGTGCTTGAGTCACATTCAAACCCTATTTCTGCACAAGGAGTCTATTTCTACATGACCAAAGAACTAATCAGGCATTCATCTACTTTCAGCCTGTCTTGTGGCATATGAAACCATATATTTAATAAATTCAGAAGATACACAGTTTAAGGCAGCAGGATGGCCACTGCAGTGCAAACCTATTCAATCAGCCTAGTAAGACAAGATGTGGGGGAAAAACTCATTAGTATCACAAGCTTGCCTGAGCTTGCAAAAAATGTAATTGTTTTTAACATCAGAAATATAGATGTTTGTGATTTTGCCTTTGCCTCAGGATCCAGTGTAAAGTTTGAAAAGAATATGCAGCTTTTCCAGAGGATCTTTGTTATTATTAGGGCTTTTCATAGAGTATTTCACAGGAATATTTAATTTTCAGTTTTGCATAATAGAGGGCATGTAGAGTGCTAACAGCTATTTAAAATCTCAGAGAGATAGCAGAGAAGCCAAAGTATGTCGTTCAAATCCAGGATACGGGTTTCTGACATGAAACATCAATATGATATAAAGACAGTGTTCTTTCAGGAAAAAACAAATTGCAAGATACTTATTTAAAAAAAATAAAGTATCAAAATGAGACTTTAACATTTTTGAGACAAACTTGCAGTTTGAAACTGCATAAAGGACTCCAGAAAAAATGATAATTCTTTCTTTTATAGACACTCTCAAGTGCACAAATGTGAATAAAATGTTTTGGCTAGCTAGAACCTACCTGGAATTACTGAGAATCCTTAATACTCTCACCAGCCATAATACAGATCTGTTCTCAGGTCAGAGAACAGTCAGCAGAACAGAGCTGAAAATTGCTAAGTCAAATATCAGAAGAACAGCTCCAGTTAACATACAGTTTGAGTAGGACAACATTTGTGATTGCTAATATTTTTCTAACACACCTAATCTTCAGATGAGAAGTGGTATAACATACAGCAAGAAGGACAGAAGTCCACAAAGCTGAGGGAAATGAATGAAAATTCTTTCCTCTCTAATTGACAGGCTCTAATGCCAGATGGTCTTGCCCTTTAAACAACTGTTCAAACACACATATATAGTCTGGGAGGTGAGGAACAGACAGAATGTACTATTAGTACTGATTTCCAGCTGTTGACTAGGGGAAATGAGATCATTTGAGTTTCCTCTTCCTTTCTTCATCCCATCTATCTTCCTCAAACTGTAAACCTACTGCCTCATACTTCACCTCTCAGAAGGGATATTTGCTTAGACTGACTGGCAAAAACATAGGCAATACAGCCCAACACAAGGCTCTTCCAACTACTCTCTCACATTGCAATTAGATCTTATCTGGAAAGAAGTATGCAAGATGTTTAGCACACAAAGGTTTAAGAGAAATTTTGCTAGATTTTATCCTACCTCTAAAATTCAAAGTAAAATCCAGATCATAATTCTAACAAGGTGGCTAACCTTGTTGGATGTCCATATACCTTAACTCCCAGACTCCTAGAGTTGCCCTGACCAGGGATATTTCTGAATTCACTGTAGCATTACACCAAGTAAAGCAAACTAGCAGGAGAAAAATCAGGAACCAACTAAACTAGAGACAGTCAAAACCCCATTCAAAATCCACAGAACAACTGGACACAAAGACTTTCAAATAACACTACAAGAGTAAAAAGAAAACAAAATATATTTTCCTTTCCCTCCACACAGCCGCAAAATAGTGACTGGCAGGGATCAATATCAATTCACTGGATGAAACGCTGGAAATGTTCACCAAACCCAGGAAGATGAAAATCACAATGATAAGAGTGAAAAGATGCTTCAAAAAACTACTGGAGCACTATTGTTCTTTTCCATTGAAAACAATTGCCCTTTGTTCATCAGATGTCAATCCAACTCGCTACAGCTTTCATAATAAGGGCTTATGAGTAGGTGTAAATGAAAGAAGAGTCTCTGTTATTTAAATTGAAATGCTCTTGTTATTCCTTGGTATGTAAATTGCAAATTATGCCATACCTTGATAAAGGTGGTATAAATAGATCTGGCAGAATCTAAAGGGAGCTTTTGAATTGTTTTGAGCAACACACACCATGTCTGAATTTGGCCTTGCATACAGACACAGGGGCAAACACAGAAAGATTTAACTGCTGGGGATACTTAAAATGTAAAAGTGCAGAAATTAACAGACACAGCAAGGAGGATGATACATCCTCCCCTACAACTGGGGTAAAACAAGAATATTAGTACACTTTATGTGAAATAGAACAGTTCAAAACCACTAAAGATTTAACAGGACTACGAGCAGTAAAATGACTCCAAATGACATCAGGACCTAACACCTTGTGAAATCCAACCCTGCTTAGTACCACTGGAGATGTAAAGCACAAAAAATCCATTACAAAGACAACCTTTAAGTCTATAATGATGATAACGATATTTTTTATCATAAAAATTTCCATAGAAATATGACCTTGTTAGTCTTTTGGGACATAATACATGGCCTAGAATTTTACAGCACCCTTGTTTCTAAACCAAGATACTAAGCACTCTACACTTGGAAGCTGCAACTCTTGGAAACGTTAGCAGGTCTGCTACCAGATATTGAACTTGTGCAGAAGTTTAATACTCTGGTCTTTCTTCATCTACCAGAGAAGACATATGTCATGTTGGAGGATAATACTTTTTATCCTGTCCCAAGCAACAAACCTGCAACTGACAAGAAGAAACTAGAGGTTGGGCTAAAAAAAAAAAAAAAAAAGGTAACCTAGCTTTGAAAGGAATGTTACATATGCATGTAATACCTGTATTGAAAGGTAAATATAAAAATGACAGAAAAGTAATTTACAGAAAAATACAGTATCCTGAGATGAGCAAGGACAACAGAATGATAAAGTACTTAGGGGAAAATCTGTAAGTATATTTAGGTGTCAATCTGCCATTAACTCATTTCTATGGAAATTCCTTCCCTTCCCTTCCCTTCCCTTCCCTTCCCTTCCCTTCCCTTAATTTTCTGCTACATTTTAAACTCCAGTANCCCTGTTCGGAATTTCTTTTCCCTGAACTTCCCTTCCCTGAAATCCCCTGAACTTCCCTGAACATCCCTCATCCTGAGATAATATTTTCCACCACTCTTGCTTAGCAATCATGCTTAGGAACATTATGTTTCAAATTGCAGTCAGTGTCTACTATGAGCAACATGTAATGGCCAAAAGAGGGAAATACAGGCAGAGAAAAAAGATTAAACTATAGCAGGCAATAAATCTGTGTAAGATTTTTCAAAGGAAAACTGATTTTATAAGCTGTTTTAGATAAAAAGGTCTTGTTTGCACGGCAAATTCTGTAAGCATTTGTGTGAAGAACACAATCAATATAAACAAATTGGGTTTTATCCTATTCCAAAATACAGAAGGACGAAAGAGCACAACTGCATTACTAAAGATCTTTCTAAAGGTTTAAATTAAAGTCTTTCATGTTCTATCTGGTATATACAAAAAACTGTAGGTAAGGTAGGTGCATCCCTTTGACACAGAACAACCTCTGTAGTTGTTAGAAACACTTTAGTTACTTTTTTAAGTTTCCTTGCAGTAACAATTTTCTTGTGCCTCTCAAAAAATCAGAAATGCCAACACTTACTGGCACTTGAAAACTCCTCTGGTAAAGATGCTTCAGTTCTGAAAAAGATTTAAGAAAAGAAAACCCTAGACTGTTCTATTAAAAATGAATAGAAGCTGGTGAAGAAATCCTGGTGAAAGAAAGAAAAGTTAAGCAACCCACCACAGTCTTGACCTCCAGTCAATGACAAGACTGACACTCCAAATCTGGTCTGAGAAAGCACATTCCACAGCTGCATGAAGAAGGTATGGGACACAGTGGTTTGTAATTCTCTGATCAAATGAAAGCACAACATTTTTACACTTCAGCAAAATTGGACCTGGACAATAGGGAACCTAAAACTCATTTGGATACATGTGGTGTTTTAAAACACATCACCAGGATCTTCAAATCGATCTGGTATCTAATGGCAGGCAGCACTGAGATCTCAGTACAGAGACATATGATGACCAGGTATTGTATATGGCTGAAATCTCAGTGGTCACATTATTGTACAAGTTCTTATTTTGTGAAAGGAGGGCTGAGTGAGACCTGCAGGCAGGGAATTACAGTAATCCAGACGATGTCACAGAAGCATGAATTAACGTTTCAGTATCTCTATGCGACAATGCTCTCAAACTTGTTATATTTCTCAGTTGATAATAGGAGTTTTGTTCCCCCTGAATGCACATGATCCCCAAAGAAAAGCCCTCAATTAAAGTTTACCTCTACATTTTGCACAGATGAAGACCAAGCAGTATTTATGTGCAGTACAGAGAAGGGACAAATCTTCAGACATTGTGTTAACAGCATTATTAAGCACAGTGGTCTCATCTTTTTCATGTTTAAAGCAATTTTGGGGCAGTCAGAACTACACTTCATAAGAAATGGGGATCAGATGCTCCTATGGAGTCTGCAGCAAAATAATGTAAGTCTCCTTTTCAATAGCTGTGCAAGCTTTTTACTTCTACTCTTCTATCTTCCCCTGGATCTTATTATCCCCTTTTGTCTACAATGCTTCATCAGAGACACAGCAGTTTAAACTGCTATATGACCTGAGAGATGACTTCTTTATCACCTCTGCACTTTTATAACATAAGTAAGTGACAGATAAAATATATACGAAACCCTAGACTGTGACCTGAGCTAGTAATTTTTGTGGGCTAAGTCTTGGCATTGTAAACCTCACACAGCGCTTGTTCAGGCAAAACCCGCACAGGAGCAAGTGAGACTTTTATCAGAGTCAAGCCCAAATGAAAACAGATTAGGGTCCTCAAGATTCACCCCCTTTGGACCTCTGCTAAGAATTTCTTGCAAGCACATTGGGCCATGTTTTCATAAGCATTCAGAAGAGTGAAAGTCTTCTCTGTTATTTTAAAATACTCAACAGTTCTGTACCAGGAAATATGCTACATAATACCACTTCAAGTTTGCCACTAAAATAAACAAAAACTTTTGAGTGGCACACCCTAGATATACAGATGTGGATGGTGTATCCATGTGCTCTACGTGCTCGTGCATACTGGGAAAACATTTTCAAACTTGTTACTTGTCGGAACTAGGGACACCACAGGAACCTCACCTTCCTCAGGCTGTCAGAAGTAGCATAACGTGTTTTCCTCGAACAGAACTAGTAAAAATAAAGTCAGAATTGTTAATTTTGTAGCTTTCCTTTGTCTTCCATATCTTTGATTCAAGTGAGGATTGGGGGCTTTTTTCTGTCCTAATTAACCCATTCTGTAAAGTTATAAAGCTGGTTAAAGGTAACAGCAGCTCTGCTCAGCTCAATAAATATGGATTCAAATGGATAAAAAAACCAAGCAGATGCTATTGTTCGCTATTACCATTTACATGCTTCATCAAGAATTTCTGTTATCAATGCTCAAAATCGCTGTGGATCTTGCAAGAAATCTCTGACCAGTTTCATTCCCCAGTATACATAATGTAAATACTATTGGCTTCTATATCCTGGGAGTGCTAGCCTTTCTTAGGGGTATACATTATGTTCAAGCAGGATACTAATTCTATTATTACCAAAAAGCAGATGCTTTCTTATCTGCAGCTTGGAAAGTCAGCTTCAATGAAATCAACAATGAACAGAATAATTTTGCCTGCTAGTATTTTTGAATGCTTTTCCATTGCTTAAAATCTCTTTTGTTTGTCTCCTGAATGTCCAGGATTCAGCAATCATCCTGAGACCAAAACAGGTTTTTCTTATACATCATAATAATTTTTAAATAATTTTATATTTATCTTTAGTCTAAAAGCTTTTCAAGTCATATGATCAAAATTTTTCTACTGCTAGGAAGACAAAACTTCATACTTTTATTTACCTGAAATCTAAGATTCTTTGTTGATGGCTTGATTCACAAAGTGAGCTTCCAAGAGAAACAACAAATATTGCAGTAATGCTAACTCACAAAGCAGTAATGATGGATCATGTCACAGAGTAGTTTGGTGTCTCCACTTTGCCTGTGTATCAAAGAAATGTAAAGAAAGATGGCAACAGATAGTAAACTGAACAGCAGGCAGAGTAACATAATCGAAAACAAGGGACAATAGGGAAAAATAATATAAGTCAAATCATCAGTTATATGCCAATAATTCAAAACATACATAGCTCTTAAATTTCTGCAGCATTACATTGCCAGTGGATTTCCCTATTAAAGTAGAATGACAAAGAAAGATTTTAACAGGATTTATAATGTTCTGGTGGGGTTGGGCCTCACTATCCCTAAAATGAGGGCCACTTTTGGTTGCAAAAGACTTCTGACATTTTGGGAATTTGTTTACTTTTAATATGCACAGCAAAAAGAAATCAAAAATATAGTATAAATTCCAAATTCTCCTAAATTTGCAACATACATTTTAAAAATAATTTCTTAGTTGGTCCCATAAAATACATGAATCAAAAGCACTGAAAATTCTGAGATTAAGATAGGCCTAATCCAAAAATAATTAGATGTCCTAAATAATTATTGTCTATTTGAGAATTACAGCAGGAATACAATCTATCAAATGAATGGAGGTATAATTGAGACAATTTGACTAAGGAGCAAGTGCTCAGGATAAAAGATTTCTGGGTCAGACAGACTAAACTATCAGGGTTATGAAGCATCATGGCAGCAAAATCTTCTCAATATAAACTTTGCCAATTTTACTAGAATCAAAAGTACAGACAGCTTGAAAGACAAAAAACTGGTCAAGTCACATAATGAAACTGGAGAAAGACAGCCCACAGAGAACAAGGCAAGCAGTTAGCCTTGCATGAAGACATTTTGAAAACTTAACAAAGACTGAATCTGACTGACAGAAAGTTTTCATTCATGCACAAGACAAATGAGAAAAATAACAACTTGGTTCTATAAAATAGAATTTTTTTATTTTAACTCCTCACATTTATGTCTATAAAAGGAAGAATTAATATTGAAGTGAAGCCAATCCATTGCACAGGCAGTGCCATAGGCTATCCTATCCCCAGGTAGCCTATCCACTCCATGCACAGTGAGCCTTAAAAGAGGGATTGCAACTGATCCTAAGGGTGGTTTCCAGCTCTGCAGTGTCCTCTTCTGGCCCCACAGCACAGACCTCATTCTGCCACAGGTCTCTGGGAGACAGCTCTGACTAGAGTCAGACTAGAGTCACTGGGTTGGTGCAGCTACTACCCCTATCCCACATCTTTGAGACTCCTCTAAAGCATCAGTGTTACAAGAGACAAACCCAAGGAACTCATAGACAAAGCTATACACATTTTTCTGCTGTGAATCAGTTTTCACATTGATGCTTACAGCTCTGATAGGATCAGAGTAAATATACTTCAGCAACTCATTCTAATAAAACATTTCTAATTCCTGTCTGTAATCAGGTTTCTCTCACTGACTGAAATTAACTCTTTCCCCTGAGATAACTGAGCTGCATGTGCTCCTTTTTATATCACACTCCACCTCTGCCCTGGTACTTCCTAGTACTAGAGGTGATGGAGTCCGCTAGGTCCATGTGACTCAGAGTTTTGCAACCTACAACAACCTCATGTATTGTCTACTTAGGTTGTAAATAAATTCATATGAACATATTTTTTTAAAAGCAGACTAGGAATTAATGAGCATTTCTTTACTGCAATCTAGTGTAAAACATTTATGTAGTGCAGTTATTTCTGATCAGTTCCACTATGCTGTAAATTTTGGACAAATGACATACTGTATCGCCACCTAGTGAATAAATTCAGAAATTCAACTTTAAAAATTGAGTATACAGCAGCAGGTAGCCTTATGATACAGATACGGAACAAGATGCTGCCTCTGTTTCTCAAGTTAAACAATGAAAAATGCTGCTTGAAAGTCCATACATATCTTAAAACACCAAATGGAGAGGAAGTTCCGTGTCCCATCTGGTTTCCGAGAGAATTTTATTATAAATTTCAGATACATTTTTCAGCTTCTGGGTGTAACGTTTATTACAGGGATTGATCTGTAATCTGTTTTTCTCCTTGACTGAAACCTGGTCTTATGAGTGAGACACGGAAATAAAATGCCCTTTCATCTGCTAGTTCTTACAGACTGTAGACAGAATCATAATTTCATACTATCTGTATACTAGCAGGAGTCTTTATTTGCTACTTCAAAGCCAAATATGTGCAAAGATAATGAATGTAAGTTCTTTAAACACAAGCAGAGGATTGCTTATAACTAAAGCTTGTATAATTGTGGGAGTAAACACTAGTCAAAGATGACACTTTTGTTGGTATATTTTTTTAACAAACAAAAATTAATTGCAGGAAGAAAAAGGTCAGACTTCTAAACCTACAAACTGACTACACATTATTTGATCCATTTGATGCCTGATTAATATTCCAGATTTTTTATCAAATTACTGCACAGATCTAGTCTCTATGTATTCTACATACTTACCACACATACTTGAGAAATATGTCTCAGAACATATCAGAAGACACAGAATATACAACAGTACAGCAGTCCACATATCTTTAGAAAAAAATGCAGTTATAAAAATAGTAACAGTTTAACTTTGAAAATGTACAATAAAGAAAAGTGAAACTGCTGAGATGATAAACATCATAAATTGAAATGACACCAGTCACTTCACCAGTTTTTTAAAGGGGGTGAAGCCTTTGTTTTCAATAAACATCTGAAAGAACAGCCTATTCCTACCATGCCTTGATGGAGATGTTTTTAACAAAGCACTGGAGGGTATTTCCAGTATTAAAAAGCAATGCTGTCCCCAATCCTCGACTTTTTTCTTTGTGTATAGTAAACAAAATTCATACTGATAGGGAATGATACACTATTAGAATGCATATTTGATCAGAACAAACTTTGGTAATAACAATGAATAAAACATAATACACAATTTTAGAAACTGAGTTAGAAAAGTGACGGCACTTATGACAACAACCATCTTTGTCCCCAGAATGGTTTCACTGATTTAAGTAGCAACCAGGTAGCACAACATTTAGCCATGATCGTGATTCCAATACAAGGATTACTGAAATTAACAAATGTTAGAAGAGATTGTTAAATAAATTTTCTTTCAAAGTCTGTAAGTAGTTTCATCTGAAGTAATATTTGCTGGAGTATGCCTTCTGGACAAAATTTAATTAAATAATGCACCACTTATGGATTAAATCAAAACTTAAATTAGCAAAATTAATTATATGGACAAATAAGCCACATTTTGTTCAATTTCTTATAACACAGGGCAAGAGCAACTTGAGGATCCCACACTGCTGCCATACATGCAGTAACTCATGGTTTAATGAAAATACATTAAATGGGTACAATTTAACTGTCCTATGTTTCTGTTTTCTGAAGAAACTATGGTTTATCTGCTAGTTATGTGCTATTACAATTATCACTATTATTATTAGCATGCAGTTCTTTAGTGGTGCACAAAAGATTTTTAGACACATTTTTTGCACTGAGATCATAATTTTAAAAATAGACATAGAAAAGAAAGATAGGCACAATAGAAGAGAAAAATATTTTAAGGAAGTTCATTTAAGGTGGCTTTGATAGGCAAAAATGAAGAATACTAGGCTCTTAAGAAACAAGGTGGAGGTACTTGAGTCTTCCACACCTGATTCTAGATAGCTCTTTTATCCTCTCTCTTCTCTAATGTGTGCTGCTCTTCCTTAGTGAATCTCACAGGCACACAAAATCTCAATTTTTCATTTGTCTTCCCTAGAGAAGCTCTGTAGCTGTGCAGGCACTGGTGCATGCCAGGAAATAGAGTCCTCTCAATGTACTTATCCACGGATATTACTGATGTGAAAGATACATGGGCTCAGATTGATCTGCACATCTCCCAAATGTAGAAGATGCAGATTGAGAGACAGTGTGTCAGCCTGTCCTCTATTTAAGGTCAGGGTGTTCTGTTTAGACTAACAGAAACACAGAATTATTTAGGCTGGGAAAGACCCTTAAAATCACCAAGTCCAGCCATTAATCCAGCACTGCCAAGTCCACCACTAAACCATGTCCCTAAGAACCATGTCAATTAGTTCACTGTCTATTCAAAGACACATCTTAGACTTAAGTCAGTTCATCAGAAACTAGCCATAGGCCAGGCCACACTTACAAAGGGATTTGGGTTCTTCTTCCTATTGAACCTGTACTTTCCACACAGTTTGTAGTTTGGGAATCAAAGAATGAATCAGGAGCTCAAAATAATTTTGTGGATCTAGGCATTGTCCATGATTGTACTGCAAACTGTCATATATTTGAAATGTAATATGGTACAAATATATATTTTCAAATATAAACAATGTCTTTTCATACTACCTCTCTGGTAATTCTGCTTACAGGAGATAAGACATGATAAATTAGTGTTATTATATAAAGCACCATATGCATGAAAATCCTGGGTGTTTTCTGGTGAATTAATTGTCAGTAAAAAGGTTAATCCAAGCAAAAATACAGCCATTAGTCTTAACATAGATTTCATGTAAACAAGCTCATAGAGTAATTCCAGCAAAATATTAGATATCCCTGTATTTGTATTGCTTGTGATTATGAATTTGAATCTCCAGGTGAAATATAGTCAGCTACAGCCAGCTTAACAGATATCCTCCCAAGCTACACAGCTGTCCCACGTACACATAAACAAAAGAGCACATGGTAGAACATACAGTACAAGAAATACATCTAGAAAAATAGAGAGAAAAGTGGCAACATAATTCACCTTAACAAGAAATGTGTAATGTTTATGTACATATATATTTTAAATGAAAATTCTGGCAAATTCTCTTTACACCCCAAATCCAAACAGCATTCATTCTATTTAAAAGCTTGATCATTTTTATCAACTCACAAAAGAGGTGTTCGGTACCAGAGCAGCCCAAAATTAAGTCCTGTTTGAATGGAAGTCTATGGTAACACCACAGTTTCAGTACAATATATCCACCTCTTAATCAAGTCTTACAGCCCCTTTAAGTAAAGCCTAAGCAATATTATTGCTATACTGATTGACAAGGTTGTTAAATTTTGGTGCAAATCTAGTTTCTTCTAAATAAAGAGTACAGAATATTGGGAAAATTTACAGACAATAAAGACGATGGTCTTGACTAAATTTAGCAATTTTAGTTTGGTGATATTTTAGTTTAATTTTTGTTTTTTTCTGTACAGGTGTATGTTAATGTTTCCATGAAAGTCAAGATAATGTAACTATGACCACAGACAAGTGTAATTCACGAATTCAGAGAGGGTGCCTCACACACCATTACATGTTATTAGGGACCAAGGGAGTTGCAGGTCAGTAGGTTAGATATGCATCCCTTTTTTATCATATGACCATGTCCCTGCACAGCACAGAGCTCCAGGCAAGTGCCCTACATGCCTCCTAGCTAACAAGTGCTGCTGCTGATGAAGGAGTAGTCATTTACCAGACACTTTTCCAATGAAGCCAAAGGGGCCACCAATAGCAATAAGGGTCTGAAAGGTCAATTTAACTATTACTTATTCAAATCTGAATTCATATTTATACTACAAAAGCAATTTAGCTTCTCCTTTCAAGTCTAAAAGAATTGTAAAATCAGAACCCTGCAGAGAAGAAAACTAGGAAGATATATATTTTATTGATATTTATGAAGGATATGTTATGCATCTAAGTCATAACATTATTCCAAAAGTAAAAATCAAAGATGACAGCAAATGCATGAAACAAGTCCTTTCTCCCAAGTAAAAGCTTCTAGAATTTGAGAAACACGTATATAGAATGAAAGCACAAAATCTGAAGCAAAATTCTGCTCTTGTTCCAACCTACACAGTCTCTTTACATTCTGTGATGATGCACTTGTTTGACCAGAAAAGGTTGAGATCATTATACTCATATAAACACACTAAAGCTTCACAAAGTAAGTAAATTCAGACTCACAGCTGTTGCTTAACTATTGGCTTGCCCTCTTGTCTCTAGACATTAGATCTTATTTTTTAATCAATGGAGAAGATCAATTTCTGGCACAAAAATGAACTTTAAAATGTAGTGGTAGGTCATAAGTTTGTATTTCTGTGCTTTGTATTGCAGCTATCTTATATTAAAATATATCTAGTAAAATGTTACCAAGAGGATTTTTGTTCAAGATTCTAGTTTTTTAGTCTGAAGTCAAATAAGTCTCATTTCCCTCTTGATAACCCCTGTGACTGGTATCAGACTTCAGTGGAACTTCCAAAGGAGAGTAATTAAATGGCTGCTACATTGCTGAAACAGATTCTCAAAACAACCTTGACTTGATTTGTACATTCTTCAGTGGTTAAGAAACACTGCAGTGCTGTGGATACATCCAGTTCAGATATCATGGAGAAGGAACTTGCTCTTTACTACTTCTCAGACACATTCTTAAAACCTGTCTTCAAACTTCCAATGTTTGAACTGAAGTTTCAGTTTACACTGAACATTATGGGGATGTGATGCCTTAGCAAGCTTTATGGGATTGAATTTAAGTAGGAGTCAGGGAAGCCAGCATAAAACAAGAGGGGTGGTATATCCAATGGAACAGATGGAAAAAACACAGAATTACATTATTAGTGATACCAGTTGTAACAAAGACTACAAAGAAACACTTTGGAGAAAGCACTATGCAGAGACAATACACAGTTTTCAAAGATGAGGCTCACACATTGCAAACTACCTCCTAAAGCAAGTATTTATTGCTTTTACATGTTCTAACCATGAAAATATCACAGTGCTGCATGTGTTGATAACATTAACTCAGTGAGAATCCTGGTTAAAAATCTCAGTGGGCATATTCGAACCATTTGAAACACATATAGACATCATATGTTGCCATATTCCTATATTAATATTTGTATAACATAAGTTCGTGGTTAGCTTTCTTCCAACACTGAAAAGTTTAAATATGCTTATTTAACAATGTCAAGACAACTTTCAGACTTGAGTAAAGTAAACAATAACTGGCTTTGTCCAATTTGTCCAAGAAGTTTATTATTGCCATGAATTATGTTTATGAAGATATCAGAAAGTTACAAAGAGTTGTAATAAAAAAAAAAGTTCCAAAAATGTACTGTAGTCCATTACATGTTCCATATGACAACTTTATTACAGCAGTGGGCTAGTACAGCAATTACAAAAAGGAAATACATTACCCATAATTTGTTTGAGACAGAATGCAACAATAGACCAAAAAGATACTACGGGAACATATTATTCTATGACATGATGTGACAATAACTATTTTAAGGTTACAAAGGAAAAAAGAAACTACTATTACTTAGAATTTTATTTTTAAGAAAGATTTGGTAACAAAAGGATGTTTGATGGCTGTTTGGTTTTTACAATTAGAAGCCATATTTTTTTTTTCTCATTATCAATATTAATGCTCATTAACATATTGCCAAGGACTAGACAGTGCTAAGGTAGCACACACTAGGGCTATAAGCTGTACAAATTTATAAGGGAATGACATCTGATACCCAAAAGATCTGACAGTAGAAGTGAAAGAGAACATGTGGAAGAGATTGTTGGGAACGACATGAAAACAGTATGGGAAGCAGAGGTTTGGATAATCATGTGATTCAAATTTTACACACTGACAAATCACACACTGATGATGAGTTTTATAGGGGATTTAGGTGAGGATAACTAAGTAGCTTTGAAAATGTTGACACATAGCTCTTCTCAAGCATGAGAGAAGGCATAAGTGTCTTTCCTAGTAGATTTGAGTGGTAGTTTATGGAGACATTCACAATTAATAAATCTGTTCATTCTTTCCAGTGTTGTTCAGTGAATGAGTGAACATATTTATTATAAGAAGACAAAAAAAGGATTGAAACAGAAAAAAAGAAAGAATTTTAAAATCCAGGAGTACAGTGCTTCTACAAATCTACTTAAAAGGGAAAACCACAACACAGTTATTTAAAAATATATTTTAATTAGCAAGTGCTAATCAAACTTGATTATTTTTATTAAGGAAATTCTCATATTTGCTTTTTATGTGTTTATGTTAGTGTTAGAAAATTGAAACAGAAAAAAAGAAAGAATGTAAACAAATATAACTACAAAACTTAATTAGATTTCAAAGCACACAGAAAATTTGAGACAGCAAAAAGGATCTAGGCATGCATTTTTTAATAGATGGTGCTAGACTAGGTCACACAGATATAATTGAGGTCAGAATTTGGCCACTGTAGGAACAGACCCTCCCAATGAAAGGAGTAAATTTCCTCCTGTGTTTTTCATTAATTACTCAGTTTCATCCAATCACAGTGTAGTCTGTTGTAGATCCTCTCTGTAATCCCTTGTCCATACAAGCCTTTCTCTATAATATTCTTTCAATATTATAAATTTGAATAAAGACTCTCCTTGTATAAACATTGATTTGCTTTTTAACAGCAGAGACAAAAGCTTATTAGCATCGCCATTTATCTTAGCTAAGTTCTCTAAGAATAAGTATTGAGGACAAACAGATGAAGGGGCATTTCCACTGCTGATGGAGGAAGGACTGATATAAAAAACCCAGGTAATTTTTAAGAAAATACAAAAAATATTTAAATCCCATGACCAATTTTAAAATACTTTATGTGAGAGATGGAACATAAATCAAGAGCCCATGGATGTAGCAGAACAGACATGCAGAGTTGTTTTGGAGAGGCACTGCTCAAATTCTCCTTAGCTTTCAGCATGTAGAAAGAGAGTTTTATTGACCTTGCTGTTGGTTTTGTACAGTGTATCTGAAAGTAGTGTTTGCTTTGTTTGTTCACACACAGTATAAAAATATATTAAATAGCATTGTATACAGTAAAGCATGGATTCAAGATTGCAGTTATTTCTAGCAGGAAGTCATTCACATTTGAATGCCAGTTAAAAAGCATGTTACAGAAATCAAACCAACTGAATTTCTGCATGAGTCTCAAAGCATAATGTTATGCTGTTTCAAGTCATACAAAACATTCTCTCTGCAGCTGTGCAGGCTCAGCCTGCAGATGAAACCATCACAGCCAATACTTTTACTTGAATGACACCCATATTAAAGTGGTTTTCTTTCATAACGGTCTATTTTATCTCACTAAAAGAAAACCATATTTGAAAAATAGCATTAATGTATCCACTTTATGAATGTGTTGGATTATATTTTTCTTTTTACTTATTATTACTAAATTTATTTCCTGAAAATATTTTACTCTATTTCCCTCAGCTAACATTAATTTGGATCTGTTTTGGCCCATCTCCCTTGCCTCACAGCTTTACACAGAAATACGTGACAGAAATAAGAACAATAATAGTAGAAATAAATCAGCAAACAGTATTTACCTGAGTAAAGGTTTCTCTAGATTACTTGTAGTTTCTCTTTTGGGAAATGGCTGAAAGCAAGGCCATACTATCACTGAAGTCAAATCCAATACTGTATTTCATTATTTTACGACTTCTGTTATAAAGGATATTTCTTTTGTGGCAATCATTTAATTCCAAAGGCTGTGGAACATTTTGTTACAATTAAAATAACATTGCTCCAGGCTTCTTAAACCAGCTTGGGTGCACTCACAATTTATACATGCGTACAAACCCCAGGCTATCACACATGGGATCCAAGTATCCCCTCTTAGTACAAAAACAAGACCAAAAACACTGCTGCTGAAGTGCAATTGAGTTTGGCCCATTATATATTGAAAAGGAGTAATGAGGACAAGCCAAAAGAGTATTAAAAAAAAAAATAAAAAAGAGTAGATTTTATATCCACATAGAAGCAAAGGTCACCTTTTTTTCATGCTGTTCAGGTATAATAGCTTGTTGATGTAGAGCAGCTCCTTGAACCTGATCAGCCCTGAACACGAGCCAGTGAATTGGACTTAGAGCAGGTAAGTCTTCTGACCTGGAAACTGTCAAGAGTGCTAGGACAATGGGTCAAATGGCTTTAAACTATTGCGAATTGTTTATCATGAAAAGCTTGAATGGCAGGGGCAGAATTAAAAAATTACGTGTTATACGTCCTATGATTTCTGTAAAGCAAGGCTTTTCACAAATTTTCTCATCAACTATTTGGCTGTAGTAGGTCCCAAACATGCCCTTTGCAGAAACGTCTCTGTGCCATAAGGCAATTTTGACAAACACATCCATGTTAGTGAGGTAGCACATAAGGATGCTGCAAGTGGATCTCATGGGCTTAGGGGGAGATTGCTCCCACCCTGCAGCCCTGGTGCTGCACAGACCCCCACAGCAGCACAGCTCAGCTCCTGCACTCCAGCACCACTGGCAATGTCATCAGCAGGTGGGGGCCCTGCACAAGCAGGCTGGCTGTAACACATACCCAGACTCAATAAAAAGCTGTATCAAAAGCAGCATGGCCAGAAGGTCGAGGGAGGTGATTCTGCTCCTCTAATCTGCTCTGGTGAGATCCCACCTCAAGTACTGCATCCAGCTCTCCGGGACTCCAACACAGGAAGGAGCTTGACCTGCTGGAACAAGGCCACACCAGGTTGATCAGAAGGATGGAGCACCTTGTCTATGAGGAAAAGCTGAGATAATTGTTCTGCCTGGAAAAGAGAACGCTTCAGGGTAACTTAATTGCAGATTTTCAGTACCCGAAGGGAACTTACTGGAAAGATGAGGCAAGACTAGAAGGGCAGGTTATGACGAGACAAGGGGAATGGGTTCAAATTGAAACAGAGTAGGTTTAGATTACAGGTTAGGAAAGAATTCATTATTGTGAGGGTGGTGAGGGACTGGAACAGGCTGCTCAGGGAAGCTGTGCATGCCTCGTTCCTGGAAGTTCAAGGTCAGGTTGGATGGGTCCCTGAAGAATTTGGTCTGTTGGAAGGTGTCCTTGCCTACGGCAGGGGAGTTAGAACTAGGTCTTTAAGGTTCCACGCCACCCAAACCATACTGTGAGTACGTGAAATATAAATTATATTTGTGGGCGCGGACCTCGGCCGCTCGGGGCCGGTCGCGGCCACCTCGGCACCGCCCGCGGGCAGCGCGGTCACGGCCGGGCCGAGTGCGCCTGCGCGGCCGGGGCCGCCTGGTTGGAGGCGGCGGAGCGCGGCCAGGCCGGGCCGGGCGGCGATGGCGGCGGCACTCGGCGGGAGCCCGCAAGGGGCGATGCTCTCGCTCCTCTTGCTCGCTGTGCTGACGCCGGCGGGCGCCGCTTCAGCTGCCGCTCTGCCTGTAGTCATCAACACCTGGGCATTTAGGACGGCCGCAGAGACAGGTGTCCCGGCGGGGACCCGGGCTGGAGCGGGGCGGGTGGGGCCGCGCCGCGCATCTCCGTGCCTTTCGGGAGCGCCCTCCTGCTGAGGGGCCGCCAGGCGGACCTGGGTGTTGATGCTGCTTGAGGAAAGACGAGTCTCTGAGGCGTGACTGTGCTGATGCGTGGCCAGAAGGAGCGGGCTGTGACCCGGCTGCCAAGCGGCGCTGGGTGCGGGGGCCGCGGGCTCTGCTCCCCGCGCTGCCCCCTCACGGCTCAGCCAGCCCCGCTGCCCGCGGGGAGGCGGCGGGAGGTGCCTCGGCCGGCTTAGAGAGGAATTCCCTCCTTCTCTCTGCCTGCCTGCAGCAAATGGTTTCACTTTCCACGTTGGGAAACAACGCTGAAAAAGCCCGACCAAAACCCACAAAAACTAAAGGGGGGAGTTATGAACTACGGAAAAGCTAGATCAAAGACATATTTTTGCTAATAATGTGGTTTACGCAGTGCAGTGTTTTTTAAGGGTTGGGATTTGGGTTTTTTTGAGATTCTTTCTTGCTCTTTAAAGAAAATAGTTTTCTTTGAAACTCTTGTGATGTCTTATTGACAGTCAAAGCAGGCTTTCCTATGGCAGCATACATTAGATGTGAATATTAATTGTAAAAGACTTGCAGATTATTTTATTACAGCCGAGTTGTAAATAACCCCTTACTACAGAATGCTTTCTTGTGAGACGAGTTACCGATAAAGCCTTGTAATGGTCAGAAGTGAAATACACTCATGAAAATTGCCAGGCCCTTGCTTTACGGCTTCCAAAAGCCTGCGTGCTAAGGTGGTTCATGCCAATAAAGGGAATAGGAATCAGAGAATACTCCTCACCCTGAAGTTTGTAATAGAGGCAAGCATATGTGGAGTTGGATGCATGGTATTAAGTCTTACTTTTGCCCTGGTGCAGGCAACTTCATGTAGTTGGCATGCAGCATCTGTGATCGTGAGGCTTCTTGAGGTGGTTTACTTGGCAAAAAGAGCTGACCTGTGTGCATGTGCTGCCTCCCCTGTGCTGGGTCTGTCTTTGGTGACAGCACAAATAGCAGTAAGCAGGACTGTGGTCAGTGGCAGCACACTCCAGCCCCTTAGATCTTGCCTGAGGTCCATCCTTGTGAAATCTCAGATGTGCAATGCCTTCAGGCTCAGTGTATTCAAGTCATGTTGTTTGACACATACATAATATCTTACAAAGCTGCACCATGATCTAGATCCTGAAGAACAGAAGACCAAGGGCTGAGCAGAACAATATGGAGACATTTCTTATATGTAATTTTCACTTTGTTTTTATGCTTATGTAGTTACTGATGCAAGTTTATACCTTTTTATTCTGCAGTTGGACACTTAATATGCTCATTTGAAGCTTTTGAGGGCAGCTTTTTTTTTTGGCCTTTTTTTTGAGTTGAAAGATATTTTTTTCCCCGCTTTCTTCTCCCAGAAAGCTTTAAAAAAGTGGTGCTAAGATTGGTTCTGGGCCAAGAAGGGTATTTGATATAGAGAACTTGTGATAATTGTTAGTAAATAATACCTCAGTCAGGAGAAAAGTTCTTTCTCAGTCAAGACTGCTAATCAGATCCACAAGAAAAAGAATATTTAGAAAAGTCATGCTTTCCATTCGTTTGGTTATATAATCTGTAATTCTGTAATTTATAGCTTTCTGGTTTTTATCCATTAATGTAGTGCACCTGCATCATGTCCATCTTTAGGCAGCAGTGGAAACTTTTCCCTAGTGGCATTTGATTATTTGTGTTGATTACAGCTTGGAGAGTGCTGGAGTCGGGAGGTTCAGAGCTGGATGCAGTCGAGAGAGGCTGTGGTCAGTGTGAGATCGATCAGTGCGATGGGAGCGTGGGATACGGAGGAAGCCCAGATGAAAGTGGAGAAACAACTCTGGATGCAATGATCATGGATGGGTAAGGAAACTGTATGGAGAAAAGAATGATCCCTGCTGTTATAAGCAACTTGGACCCTCAGTGGGGATATTTTATTGAGAACAAGAAAAAAGTTCACAAAACAAAAGGGACTGTGCTGGGAGCATGGCTGAACACCAGAGGCTCGTCCACAAAATGTCAGCTCCACTTTTTATACCCCTGGTGTTGCATCAGCTTGATGCATATTTATTTTGATTTTACTTAGTCTTGCCTCATGTCACTCTCCCCAGCACTGATGCAGTTTCTTCAGTGTGTCTCTCAGAGCCATCACTGGATGAAGTTCTGCTTCTTTTAAGGTTTGACCAGCAGCAGTCCATCCAATGTAAACTCACAAACCCACACCATGACACACAAACCATCCTCGTGAAAACCAACCTCGCAACTAGGCCACTGCACAGCACATATCACTATCTCAATATTGACAGCATAATAGTTAATCAACAATATAATTCATAATATCATATCAGTTCATATAATCCTCAGAGCCAACTTCCATTAACTTGTTTCTTGCACCTGCAGTTTTTAGCACACTTAAGGATCTTGTTACTTTGGGGCTATGGGACAAGCTAACTTGTGGAGCAAGGGAAAATAACATACCTGGTTGTTGGAAGAGTAGGAAATGACTCTTCACTTGTAGTGTATTGATCCAGTTCTAGGTACAGCAATTAAAACAGATGGTTTGTAGCATTGTTAGCTTTCCCTTTACATTCAGTTCATAAATATTTCACTTTTGGAGCAATTGTCTTCAATAACTTACTTGCTGTTTAAAGCTGTCCTGATTAAAAAGTAATTGCAAGTGTGTGGTTCATGTTATGAGTTTAGGTAACAAAATGGTTACTCTACTGAAAATATTACTGTAGAAGTATTGTTTCTTGAGCAACATCTCCATGCCTGTAAATGGAAACAATACATGTAGGAAGTCTTTCCCTACAGATGTGGTGACATTTGGCTGTGGCATAGAACAATTAAAGAATTCTGTTAAAGGAGCAAGCTTTTTGATTTAGATGAGAACAGATTTTGTCTATTTGTGTAATTTTTCTTGTAGTTTTAATAAATTTTAAATATTCCTTGTTTCCAGTAACACTATGGAAGTTGGGGCTGTTGCGGATCTGAGGCGTGTGAAAAATGCAATTGGTGTTGCACGAAAGGTTATTGAATACACTAAGCATACATTACTAGTGGGAGAATCAGGTAATTATTCCTTTAACTGTTTCCACGTTAAACCCTCATTTCAAAATACTTCCTAATAAAATTGCCATGTTTTCACCTTAGTAATATAGTTGGAAGAACTCCTTGACGATCAAATAAATCTACTCAAAGAGTTCAAAAGTGTTTCTTTCATTCTGTGTCCATGAAATAGGTTTGTTTTTAGAAGGAAAAAAAAGTAGTTCTATGTTTCTTTCATCAGCCTAACTGCAAATATTGACTTGTAATCTCAAGGCTTTGCTAATACCACTGATATCCAGGTTACCAAAGATGATTTATTAAAAGACACTGTGGAAACTGTTAGGTGTAAATGTTGCATTCAAAACCATTAAGTAACTTTTTCTAAGGAATGGCTAAATTAATAGGTGCTAGAGTTAAATTCTAATATTTCGGTGTATATTGAATGTGGTTAGTGTATTTCATAGTTTAAAAGTATAAGTGAGAACTTAAATGTAAAAAATCTCATTAGAGGTTTTACTCCCAGGCACAATAAAAGAGCAATAGAAAATTGGAGGCTTAGTTGAGCTTTTTAATTACAGGCTGCTGTTGGTAGAATAGTACCCGTTTCAAGAAGAGATGTTCATTCCCCAGAGGTGTGTGAGTTGTGAACAGGTTTCTTGGCTTTTAAGAAGCCTGCTCTGAGCCTGTACCTGCTCAGAAAGAAATAAAGAGATAAGTTTGGAAAATTACATATGAGCATTAATGGTGATTCAATTGCTTTGAAATTGATAAGAAAAAATAAAATATTATGGAGGGAATTAGCATGTACAGAAGTAAGTGCACGAGCAATTTGTTGATGGAGTAAAATGGAATAATTTTAGGAGGTGAAGATACAATTTGACTGAAGGTCTGAACAGAGAAACCTGTAGATTCTATTTAATTTAAGGCAATTGACCATGATTATGAGGCTTTTCTAAGAGATATTTCACATGTAGTGCAGAAAAAGAAATAGGTCAGGTGTTAAATAGTGAAGGGAGAAATACTAATGCTCATTTGCCCCTCATTGCTAGTTACCATAGTATTTTTGAATTTTAATCAGGAGAATGAGCAGAAAGGATAAGGAAAAAAAGAACCAGAAGGATTAAAATGCTGATTTAAAATGCATCTTTCAACCTAAGAAGACAGCTCTTTGCCTAATGGAGGCATGTGGACAAGTTTGTTATACTGAGTCCTTTCAGTGATTGCTTGCTCAGAAGAAAATGTCTAGCAGTAATGGTAAAAGAAAGATGTGAAAGCTAAAGATTTATCTGAGTACAAATTGGAGATGGTGTTTAATGTCAGTGAGTTAATGAAAGTAGTGGAGAAATTGAGAAATATTATTTCTTTTGAAGAAATGTATTTTTTGTGGAAATTGGAACTTGGATAAGAGGAACTCTGGTTGTCTTCACCAGGTGAAGATGAATAAAAAGAAAATCCCTTTGAATCTTCAAACTGGCATGTGAGAGAACAAACAGTTTATTTTCTAAACAGAAACACATATATTACAGAAAATAAGACAGTAAGATATTTTTGTATAAATGCATGTAATCTCTACAGGGTTTTGTTTTTTATTCAAGATGCAAAATTAGCAACTGCTTACTGGAATAGAAACAGTGTTTCAAAAATTATGAAAGAATTCCTGATAAACATGCACAAGCACAAATTTATCTTACCAAACTTACCAAAAAAAAACCAAACCAAAACAAAAAAACAAACAAAAACCCCACAAATTCTTCCTGTTTGTTCTATAAATGGGAAAATATTTATTTAATTGAAGCTGTCAGTTTTCTTTTCCTCTGAGTGCTGATACTTTACTTGTGTCAGTTTTTAAGAAAAACATAGAAAAGCAGTCCAGAAATACTTGAAGTCTTCTCTTAATTCTTGGACTGGACAAGTTTGTTCAGCTGTGTATTATAGTGGCATTATTATCAAGGATTGATAATACAAATTCAAACATCTGAACCTAGCAACAGTATCTGTTACTGGGTAATATCAAAGGTATGTACAGCTGCTAAAAGATGAAAGAAGAGTTGATCTTTTTTCTTTTCCCTTTGCCTAATGATAAGTCATTCTTGGAAGTGTAGCATTCTTTCATTTCTTGTGTTGATATTTCTTCTGCTCTCTTGCCATGCACTATATTAATTCTCAAAACAAGGAAGCAGTCACTTTTAAAGCTGCAAAGAAGTGTAATGTGATGTAAGCTGGTGGATTGCCTTCTTCAAGTATCAGAGTTTTAATGACAGTGTGCTGCTTTGTTATTTATATTTGATAAAAACTTGCTTTTTAAGGAAAATGTATTTGTTTACATTTCTGCGACTTCTTTATTTCTGCGACCCACGCAGCCTAGGCCACTCTTAGTTGTGTCCAGTTGATTAACAGAGTTAAATTTGTTTTCTCTTTCAATGGGAAAACTTTTATGTTACTGCCTGTGAAGTGAGAGTTGACTACTGGAGTTGTACATCACTCTAATGGCTGATACTATTCCCTGAAGATGTATTTCTCATCTCCAAAAAGGATATAGAATTCCTTGATTTCTAAAAAAACATAACATAAATGCATCTTAAAACTGTGAATAAATGTTTTGGTTTTTTTTCCTTGCTTTTCAAGCCTCCCTGTTCGCTGTAAAAATGGGGTTTCCATATGAAGATTTAACTACCCAGAAATCACTTTCACTGTATTCAGAGTGGCTTAATCAGAGCTGTCAGCCAAACTACTGGAAGGTACAGTGATGGCAGTGAAGGGGGGCTCTACAAAGTCAGTAGTGCAGCATTGCTTCTTCCTTTCAGCTTATGTGGAAGTTACGCTTTACATGTGAAGAAAAAGAAGTTTGCTTGTTAGACAGAAAAAGCTTGATACTACTAAGCACTTGCTAGACTTGGGAGTGTAAGTGTCTAGTTACTGTTTCTCAGATCCTGCTGCTTTTGACCTTGCTGCAGTAGTTTTGGTGTGGGAGTTATTTTTTAGTTGGTAATTGGTACAGGGCTTACCAAAATAAACAAAGCAGTGCATGTATTTTTGATGCATTTATAAATTTCTGAAAGGAAATTTTACAGTAGTAGTCAAGGTCTTTAAATAGTTAGTTGAGAGGCTTTATGCAAACCTATGAATACATCAGTTAGTGCAGATGTCCATTTAGCTTTGTCTGTTGTGGTGAGCTTAGAATGTTGTTTGAATGGGTTTTTTTTTTGCTTTGGGTGTTACAGATTTCTACATGTTTATACACTGGTTTGGGGTTTATTTTGACCAGTCAGTTGAGCAAATTAGAGTCTTTAATTTGAACAATGTAACTTTACAGGAAAATCTTTTTACTATGTAATACCAAATATTCAGTCTTCATTCATTAAGCAAAACAATTGTGGGATCTCAGTACATCTCTGTGGTTTAAGCACTGGGCATCTAATGCCTATATGGTAGATTATAGGTATTGATTGGAGTATTTTTTAATTTATCTGTACTGAATGGGTAATATTATTCATGCAAATCACAAACTAATTACAGAATGTGGTGCCAGACTCTTCAAAATCCTGTGGACCATATAAACGGCATGAAGAAGTAACGTATAAAGAAGAACAGACCAGCTCACTGAGAAGTGTTCATAACCATGATACTATTGGTAACAACTTTTGGTAACTCTCATGTTGATCTCTTTTTTTCTCATTCCTCTAACAATTAAATCATACTTATTTAAAGAAAAGTACTTCATATATGAATTATTTCCTGTTTATAGTGGTTTCAAGATTCGGTTACTCAAGTGTTAGGATGGAGTATCTAAAAGCAGGATCTCTTTGGGGTTTTTTCCAGTTAACTGGCTGCACAGACACTTACTTTATTTTTTGCCATTAACTCTTGTTCATTGCCCTGCTGCTTTTCCCACAGATACCTTGGCATAATTGCTTGGGCAGCTGTGGCTGCTTGGAAAACTAAGTTAAAAATAATTATGTTTGTCTTGATTATGGTGCGCTGCCAGACCAACTTAAAAGCCCTTGCAGTGGTAGAAGAAATGAGTATATGGTAAAAGCAGTGTTTGTCACACTCCTTAAGCTTATAAAATAAAGTTTTCTTTCATTTTTCTTCTATTCTAAGTTTCTATAGAAATTTACTGATTTAGAAAAAAGCAACATTAAAACAGGTTAGCAGTAGTAGTCCCAAAAACTTCTAAGAGTTTACTGATGGAGGACTTTTAATTGCTAAGCCTATAAATTGATTAACAAGCAGAAGAAATAAAGGACTAGAGCAGTTACAGGTGCAGTCTTGAAACTTGCACTTCTTGGTTTAGTTTGGATTTTTCTCAGTTTAGCAATCCAGAACATTTTGTATGATGGTCTTTAAAATACCAAGAATTAACGAGTTGTTTCAAGTGTGAATCTTCTTTGTTTCTAGTTCATCCTACGAATAATCAATTAATAGTCTACAGAAGTCAGGCAACCTACCAAATTCTTCAGTTGACAGCTAGTTTGCTTACTGAGGTAATTCAGTAAGTGCTGGAAATCTTAGAAATTGTGGAGTGTCAGGAGAGAGGAATCTGCTAAATACAATTCAAGAATTGATCTATCATTAAGTAGTCCTGAGCTGTTTTGTAGTAAATGATGGTATTTTGTCTAAGTATTTCAAGTTCTCCCACCCCATTGTTTAACATGTGAAATGTCTCTGTGAGTAGCACATTTTGAGAAGACTCTTCATCCAGCATGCATTTAGGACATTTGTAGGAACTGATGCCCTTCCAAGCTTTTTACCGAGGCCATTGGGTCTGTGCATCTATATTTTTAGCACCTACTGGTCAGGAAACTTTTCTGTGAGTAGAAGCTAGTGAGGTCAGAGAAACAGAATTCAGCTCATCAAACTCTGCTTCTTGGCTCTCAGTTTGTACTGGAGTTTATGCTAGCAGCAATTCATGCCCTCTCCTGCTCTGTGGAGGTAAAGTCTGCTCTATGGAGAACCAACTGATCCCAAATCTGATTCCAACTGACAATCTAAACTTCTTTAGAATGAGGCAGTGGCTTTCTTACCAGCACAAAATTAGCAAGGAGTAGGCTCATCCATACATTTGGCTGTCTGTCTGCAATTCTAGTTACATACAAAGGCCTACTTTGGTAGGCAATATGTCACTTTCTGCCAAATTTAAGCTCATGCTTCTGACTTTTTTTTTCATTCCCTTCAAGTACCATTTATAATTTCTAAACTTTGTTTTTCTGATGGTGTTGGTGCTCGATGTGGTGGCACCAGGTGCTTGTTCTCTACTGGTTAACAGAGGTGTGTATCAGGAGGCAGTGGCTGCCTGGGCAGCACTAACAAATACCTCTGGACAGTGTGGCACTCACTGTTCCGCATTCCTTTTTGAGCTCTTGTAATGGATCATAAGAATTTTCAAATCTCTTAAAAAGAGCTTATTTTCCTAAAGAGTATAACTTACATTTCATTAAATCAGTAATTTGAATAGTCTGGCCATTGTGGTTCTGTTTGATAAGCATGGTGCCAACTAAATAAATATGTTAGTAGTGTTTCTGAATATGTTTTGTCCCTGTTGAAAATCTTAGGTATGGTTGTAATTGGTGTGAGTGGAACCGTTGCTTCTGGGACATCTACTAATGGTGCAATCCACAAAATTCCAGGGTTAGTATCTCTGATTTTACAGAAAAGCTTTTTTCCCCACCTTGTTTCCTATGTTAAATTTGTCATTAGGGCTCAAAACTGTAACCTTTAGATCACAAAATGGCTTTGTTTTTTTTTTTGTGTCCTTCCCACATATCCTAATATAGAGAAACTGGTTCAGTTGCAAGACTATGTGTTTATTTGAGGGAATGCTTGTTTTTCAGCTTGCTTAATTCATCATTTAGAGACACAAGCAACTGGCACAGTTGTGAGACAACTTGTAAGGCAAGGCACCAGGGACAAATAAACATTTTGGAGAGGCACACAGTCTCCTAAGAAATGTACATAAAGTCAGAGCCTTAGGCTTATGTTTTGTCTTTGAGACACTTTTTCTACACAGTTAGGATTACTGTCTGTCAACCAAGTCAGACAACTTCTGGATTTAGCAACAAGTTATTGAACATATCAATGTCCCCAGCTGCTTACTGTTGCCCATAGGCTAAACTTCACAGGCTTAACTATAGTCAGTATAATAACAGACAATTATGCATTGCAGGTGGATTAAGCCTCAGGTCATTCAGGTTATCACAGATCACTTTACAAGTAGTTTTAAGAGGAGTTTTGACTGCAGTGCATTGACCTCTTTACCTGTTCTGTTCTCCTGTGGGTTTAATGCTAAGTCAGCTGGAGGCAGTAGGGCTGACAAAGTTTGGTTTTTATTTTCCATTGTTCTCACTTCAGCCGTGTTGGAGACTCTCCGATAGCTGGAGCAGGATCCTACGCCGATAGTACAGCCGGAGGAGCTGCAGCCACTGGGGATGGGGACATCATGATGCGCTTCTTACCCAGGTTTGTCCTCAGGGCAGACTCTGCTAGATTTCTGCAGCAAAATGTGGACTCAGCAAATGAAGAAATTGATTAAAAATACGGTCAGACTTAGTGGCTGCTGAAATGGAAGTAAAGGAAGGCGTGGAAGGGGAAAGAACAGTAGCAGAACCAAGTTACCCTTATGATCTGTCTTAAAAGAAGAGACTTAAATATCTTGATGACAGATCCCTTAATTCTGCCAAGCTGTGAACAAACAGGCAGCGTGTAATGAGTATATTTCCAACCTGTACGCTTTTTAGCAGAACTGATTAGCTTTCTTCTCCATTTTGTTGTGGGAAAGTATCATAAATTGTAGAAAGGATGAGGTATGGGTCTCAGCTCACTCAGGAGGTATCACTACAGCAATCCTTTGTAATTGCATATAATTTGAAACTGAAAGAGTGTTTTAGTGTTGTCACTGTGGTTGCATAAACTGTGTAAGATAAGGCTCTCTTCATGAGCATCCTTGTAGCTCAGTCTCAGCAGGAATCAATTATGGTAGTCCGTGCTGAACATAATGGGCACTGATGCTTGAAGGATAATATAGAAGTGGCCTTCATATTGCTCAGGCAGCTTTTCTGAAACTCTGGCAGCCAAGAAAGCCTGCTAGCTGTTGCATATTTTTGCAGATGTTATCTGTTCTGAGTTGGTCTTTCAAATACAAGGCAGTTGACAACTTCATGAATTATCTGTCTTGTCATACAAGATATCAACATGAGTAGTGAGTTCATCTCCACTATAAGGTTAGTCAGTAAAAGCTTAGATTGCACTTAAGCAGCCTGAAGTGTTTGTCTCTAATGCTTAAAACACCAGACTAGGTGGTTAATTACTGATTCCTTATAGATAAAGATTTTTACTAATTCCATGATGTTTAGATATTCCCACATGAAAACAAAGACAAGAATTAACCTCCCAGAAAAGAAGGAAGAGTCAAATAAAGGGCAAAATTTCTAATATTTTCTGTATGCCTTCCTTGAGGTAGTAACTTCTTGTTGAGTTTTTGATTAGCAAAGAGACCCCTGTGCAGAGACAGCTTAATATTCAGATGGTTATCTTTATATGACTTGAACCTATTTGATCATTAGAATAAATCAAAGATAATAAGGAGTCTCAAAATGCAAGAGCTGTTCTTTTCTGTGGTACTTTGATAACATCTGTAATTTATGCAATCTGTAGGTGTCTTAGTGTAACGAGTTGGTTTTGGTATATGCATCTTTCATCAAAGCAATAAAATGTTTGCTTGTAAGTTATGATGTGAGTTACCATTTAATCTTCAGGTTCTGACAGAAAATGGCAACATAAGTAATTTTTTACCTCAGGACATTTTGGAAATGCAACTGGTTTATCTCAAGCAATTAATTTAGATATAAAGGAAATTAATTTTGAACACTCTTAGAATAGGGGGGTTTTTTAATCACTTTTCAAAAAGTTTGAAAGTGGCTCAAAGTCCTGATCAAAACATGGTACCTTCATATTCATAAAATGAAGAAAGTGTGTCAATTTTGATGGTTTCAAAAATTTATATTTTTTACTGCAAGATTTTTTAATGCTTACTGAACTCAGTAATTTATCAGTAATGTAATATTGACTTTTTCTTAAAAAATTATCTTGACATTAGCATTCCTGAAAACAAGCAGTTACTTCTAATGTCAAACTCAATCATGTAATGAAAAATAGAAACCACTAAGTCTTCTAAGGCAGTGCTCCTAAACTGATCTTTTGCTTAGCCTTTGCTGCAAATGATCAGAGGTCTCTTTTGGCTTGGGCTGCCATAGAATGATACATGGTCTAGGTCTCATCTTGTAGTCCCTTTTAGTCTTGTTTTTAATTGCTTTATATGCAGATTTTGAGTAATAATTGCCAGTATGAAGTTGGCCTAAAAATTATTTCCATTATTCAAAGAAACCAGGGTCTCTTCTGTGGTATTTTAAGTTACATAACCTGAGTATGGCTAATTTTCTGGCCATGGGGTTGGCTTTTTTTTTCAGTTATCAAGCTGTGGAATACATGAGGATGGGAACAGACCCCACAGTAGCCTGTCAGAAGGTTATTTCCAGAATCCAGAAGTACGCTCCAAAGTTCTTCGGTGCTATCGTTTGTGCCAATACAACTGGAAGTTATGGTATGTATTTTATTTTGCAGACAAAGGTGCTTGACCCTAACTAGGTCACAGATGTACAAAACTGAATGTAGATTTTAAACAAGTTTTTAATTATTTGAAGACTGCAGCAGTACTGGCCATTCACAGTATGGAATGCTGGTTAGCAGGACAAATGTGTCCTAGTGCAGACTGGAGATAATTTAATTTTGCGTTTTGATGTCTTAAACTTTCACAAAATTTATGGAATTCTTAGCAAAGTCCAAAAATTTTTCAGCCTTTGTTTGTTTTCCTGGACTGTATATGATTAATTTGAAGGTTTTTTTAAAAAAGACTGCTTTGCCTTCCCTAGATATGGCATAAGGGAAGGAGAATATGAATGTTGAGCATAGCTTCAAAGTGATCTAAGAGTAGTCATTGTGCCAGGCATCTCATTAGTGAACTCTTAGATCAGTAGGAAGTACAATTTGCTAATCAATGTGGATTATTTAGTTAGACTGCTTTGCTTATTCTTTGATCTCTTACTTCCTGTAGTTCTGTGTTTAAGAGATTAGTGTTGAAGGAACTCATTAAATTAATCAGGATTGAAAGAGATTTTCCTGACTTGTGTTACTGTTTTGAATTGTAGTATAGGGCATTAATTGCACTACAGCAGTCAGTAGTACTGTATTTTAACTTAAAAATTAAATGCTTTCAAGATGTCTTGGGTTAAACAGATTATAAAAGAATAATTATACCACTGTAGTAGAATTAGTAAATGGATCTTCAGATGATAAAATACAATGACAAAGACACTAATCCCAAATGTAGCAAATGAGAATTCTTTTTCTTTTTTTCCTAGGTGCTGCATGTAATAAAATTCCAGGATTCACTCAGTTTCACTTCATGGTTTCAAGCCCTTTGCTAAGTCGACCAACTGAGCAAGTAGTAGACTGCATTTAATTTCTTTTGTCCCATTAGCATCTCAACTTAGGACAGTGCTAAGTTCCACCAGTTACTACTTCTTAAAATGGTTGTTTCTAGCATTTAATGGCTGTTATGGTCTGCTTGTTTTCCTAAGAACTGAGTAGCCAGAAGTGATGAATAGTAACCACTGAACAAGCTCTTTGCCTTGCCATTTAGTAATGTATTTGTCAGACATCTGGAATAATGAACTGGCAGTGGAACTATGACTCTACACATAAAACTTACATTGAGAATATTTAATTGTCTTTCTAAGATTTAGTCCACATTTTCTTTTCTCTTGAAAATAAGATTGTATGAAACTAACACACAGGGGAAGGGGCTTGAGGAGTAGTGGAGACTATTTCAAAGCTTTAATGAAGAGATAAGAAGTCCTTATGGACCTCTGTAACTCGTTCCACAACAGCTGAGAATACATTTGAATAGTGAGCCAGCATCCCTGGTAGTATAAATCTTCAAGGAATTTTGGTTAACTGATTAGATGTGAAGAAAATTGAAAATCATCCTGTCACCTTTATTTTAGTGGAAGTTAAGTTATGAGCCACAATCACAGTGATTTCCTTGTCAGTAATATGCTGTGCATCCTGTCCTACAGCACGCTGACCTCTGCAAAGGAGCAGTTGAATGCCTAGAGTGTGACAGTTACCTACAGCTTCAGATTTTGTCACTTTCTGTGTCTAGAGACACCAGGATTCATTTCTAGTAGAACTTTAGCATAATGGGGATTATTCCATAGGTATTTGAAGATCTGTTTGATCATTCTCCTAAATTGGTGGCTCGCTGGTCATTTGATGGAATCTCTGCTTAACTTAAACTAGGAAATGGCAGAAGGGGGGAGCAAGTAAAAAGAATGTGTCTTGTCACTTTAATTATTCTCTGTCTACTTAAATAAAATCATTGGGTAATAAATACACCTTAATGTATTAGTGAAGTTTTTTGATGCTTGTGTACTGTGCCTTAGATTGATTGTTGCTTTCTTTTTCAAGTTGATCTCTTTAAAAGCTGGAAATAAACCATTCAAACTAGAATGGCTATCTTTAATGGCCTGCTGTTGAACTTCATCAAAGTGATTTACTCACTTCTGGATCCTCAGAGCATGGTGTAGCAGTATTCACTGCAGGCCACAGAAAGCTTTTTTCAGAGGAACTCCTACTGAATACATCTGTAATGGCTTAAGTTTTCTACCCGTACTACCTACAATCCTCCTGCCATGGCTGCTCTATCTTCAGATAACTCAGGTAGTCAAGTACAAATAGATTAATAAAATCCTAGTGATTACTACTCTGAAAATTGCAATGTGGATTATGATGTAGAAAGTTCATTACTGAGAGCTGAGCAGTAATGTCTCAAGTTGCTGCAACTGAATCCTCCAGGATTCATTTCTGAAAGAGGTTTGGGATCATCCATAGCTTGCTTTCTAGAGTGCTTATGTCACTCTGTACTAGCTAGTCTATGCCAGTAAAGGTTGTGAGTGTAACAGTGTACCTTGAAGTCACTGTTACCGTGCTAACCTCCTACATAGTCAGCTTACCTGTGCTGGTTGGCAGCAAATGAACGTGAGCCAGCTGTGTCCAGGTGGCCAAGAAGGCCAGTGGCATTCTGGCCTGGATCAGCAGTGGTGTGGCCAGTGGGACCAGGGCAGGGGTTGTCCCTCTGTACTCGACACAGGTGAGGCCACACTTTGAGGGCTGTGTCCAGTTCTGTGCCCCTCACAGCACAAGGGATGTTGAGGGGCTGGAGTGAGTCCAGGGAAGAGCAATGCAGCTGTTGAAGGGTCTAAAGAGTAAATCCTAGGAAGGGCTAAGGGGATGGGGTTGTTTAGCCTGGAAAAGGAGGCACAGGAGACACCTTACTGCTCTCGAGAACTACCTGAGTGTAGCAAAGTGAGAGTCAGCCTCCTTACCCAGACTAACAGTGACAGGACAAGGAGAACTGGCCTTAAGCTGTGCCAAGGGAAGTTCAGATTGGATGTCAGGAGTTTCTTCACTGGAGGGGTAGTCAAGCATAGGAATGGGCTGTCCAGGGAGACACTGGATTCACTGTCTCTGTAAGTGTTCCATAAAAGACTGGACATGGCACTTTGTGATATGGTTTTGTTGGTATGGTGATGTTCAGTGAAAGGTTAGACATGGTGATCCTGGAGATCTTTTCCAACCTAAGTTCATTAGCTTATTTTTAGCTATTTTTTTCCTGTTTCTGAAGACAGAAAAAGAATCTTTGCACAACAGTCTGACTAAAAGTGAACTCTGCTCTCTTTTCACATGGCATCTAATTGTTCCTTAGTAATCTGTGTGTACCCTGGCAATGTTTTGTGTGCACTTACTGAAGAAAGCTTCCCCATCATTTCAGCATTTGTGGGTTACCACTGAAACACTCATTTGTAACTGCCTCAGTAACAAATAATTCAAAGTTTTGGAGAACTCAAGATTGATTTTTGGATGGAATCTACAATACTAAACTGAAGTGAATCTATCAGCATTTATTGTTTGAGTTTAGTTTATCACATGACTCTTGTAACTCATTAACAGTGCTGTTCATTCTTGTTTTGAAACACAGAATGTGTGCAAGATTTCTGTGCTATTATATAGTCTGTGTGCATGAAGAAACATCAGTTATACAGTTAAATATACTGCAGCTCTTATATACAGCAGCTATCACTGGATGGGTCTGTTCATTCCTTTGCATAAATCCTATTAATTTTACAGCAAAAACTGAAATGTCCATGGAGCAGAAATGATTGAATCTCAGGATTTTGTGACTAATATTGTTATTGTTTAAGTTGCTGAGTCAGAAACAAACATTTATGTTTGTGCATTTAACAATCTTAGCTGTGTTTACATTTTTTTTCCCCTGACAGTTGGAATCATCATAAGTAACAGCTGCTGGTGCAGTGCTGTCTTGGTGTGATTAGCTCATACCTTTACAGTGACAGGTGGTGGTCTTTGAAATAAAAGCAATAGCAACTTCAAAGGGTGCCAGTTCAGGGAATCCCTGCTACTTGTGACTTTCTTTTTTTTCCTAATAAGATAATGAAAAAGCTTTACAAGAAATTTTGATTATACTTTTTACAGGTAGAGCTTTACAAAAGCAATTGTATTGTAAGTCTCAGGGGCTCTGCATAGGAAAAAACTGTCATGTTAGGTGAACAGAAAGTTTCATATTTTCTCTGTTTGCATACTTGCCAGACAGATCTGAAATACATTTTGATCCTAATTCTGTTCGTTGCTGTGTTATGATTTTGATTGCTGGTGTTGTGTAATTATATAGAAAGCAGTGGACTTTGCCACTTGAATGTAGTTGGAAATTTGAGTGACATTTTATATATCTAATTTCTAAACATTTATCATTTAAAGATTGGGAGAAATAAGAAATTCAATTTAGCTAGAAATCCTGTGTTTTGTTTTTTTTTAATATTCCTTTGTGCAGATGGGAAGACCCAAACTTGTTACTTTTCCAATACAAGTATAGAAAGATGGTTATAAACCTAATCCTCCCAAACAGGAGAAAGGCTTTTTCCCCTATAAACAGAAGATTCCCAGTGGTATTTTTCCTGTTCTGCCATTAATGGTACTTTATACTTCTTTTCAAATCTGTAATTTGTTATTTTATAAATGTTTTCTTTATATTAATTTTGCTTTCTTTTCTGTCAGCAAACCTGTCACAACAGCTTTCTTGACACATCCTGGCTATACCCATCCAGGTTCAACTGTTGCTTAATTTTCTTTTTGAAGTGTACTTCATGCATGATGTAGACTGTGTTGTAGTATTATTTTGTCATGAAGTATTTGGCAGGGAGGATTCAGTTCTATATGTTGTGACCTTTTAAAGGTGGAATAATTACTGAAGCAGTAGATTACAGTATTGCAGCACTACAGGTTTAGAATTACACTTAGTGAGATCATGAATGCTTATTGTTCATAAGTAGATGCTTGATGGTATATGTGGTTATTTATTAAATACAGTGTGACAGGCTTTTTGAAAATAAAAACAGTTATGTTGCTAGCTTAATGCTGCTCCTGAATAGACATTGTTACAAGAAAAATTCAAAAATTCAAATTGTCGGGGATCATCTTTGAGATTTGTGTTTGGGTTGGCAGGCTGATACATAGAGAAGTACAAAGGAACTGAAACTTCTCATAAATTAGTATTTTTATCTGCAGCATTTTTCCTGAGCATTGAGTAGCAATGTAGAACTCAAAGATTCCTACTTTCCTTGTGTAAACATTTTAGATATGTGGGGTTTTTCTGAAGGATTTACAGTAATAGATGTAGCAAAATATTATTGTTTAAAAGGGTGGATGTAAAAGGTATTATAAGCAAGTTTAATTCAGATGCAGTCAAGTGTGTTTTGCTAATCTGCTTGTTACTGAAGACTAAAATGTTAGAGAGTAGAAAATAAATTACATTGGAGTAGCTGCAGTGTTAATGGAGTGTAGCTTTTGACATTCCATCTGTATCCATTCTTACAAGTCTGCCAGCCTGAAAAGTCCTGTGATCTCACTTCTCAGCTAGAGTTATGACAGTTTTTGTTAGTGCTTAGTGAAAGTGCTAGCCCAAAAAATGGGTCTTTAGGGGTAACATCACTTTGCTGCATGATCTTAAGGGTGTTACCAGCCTTTAACTGATTTCTGCAGTGCTACTTCTCCCTGCCTGCTGTGTCTCTTTGCTGGAGGTTACTGTTCCTGTACCAGGACTGGCAGACTGGTGCATTCTTCATTCAGATCCAAGTTTAGCCTCTCTGCCCTCCCTCTGCACTTTGCACTGACAGCAGCAGTTGCCTGCACCCCATCCCACGGACTGTGCTGTGGAGTTCATAACTTCAGATCTAAGAGCTGCAAGGAGAAGCTGCAGGGCTTGCTGGGGGAGGATCAGCTATGTATGTCATACCATCATCATTCCTGTAAGCATCTGAGCTCCAGGAATCATAGTTACAGCAGCACTAATCCACTAAAAGCAACTGGATTGGACAAGGAACAGTTAAGTGTTAATAGCAATTAGTAATGAAGGGCTGAATGCAAGGTTATATTTTGTCTATCTCTCAAGGATGTTTCAGCTGAAGAAAGATTTTGCTGCTCTAAAAGGAGTGGTACTACCCACATCCTGAAATATGTGTTCTCTTTTCAGTTACACAGTTGGTTCTGGTAATTGTGCAGCTCCACAAAATGGATCAGCTTGCTGTGTGGCTAAAAACAAGTAATTTTTTTCTTTTTCAGAATGTAAGCAAGCTGTTCTATTTTATTTTAGGGCCACACAGCTGCTAATAGCAACAAAGGTAGAATGCAGGAATATGCAGTAGGGCACTAAGGAGCACAGGAAATTATCCAGCTAGTGACAGCACATTCTTAGTTTGGCAAAAGAAGATTCTTCTAAATTTTTCTGCAGATTGAAGTAATGTGCCTGTCTCTCTGCAGGTTTCGTGATTCAACCCTCAGGCTAGAAGCCCATCTATTGTTTTTCCCTCAATAAAATTCAGTAAAAGATATGAAGAATAAGGATTGGCACCCAGTATTCTTTTATTCACTTCTTTTATTCACTTATTTTTTTATCAACAGGTTTTTTTCCCTTACTCTCTCTTCTGTCATATAAATACTTAATTATCTACCATAGGTTTCCCATTTTCAGGATGAGAAAGTAGAGTCTCCATATAACTTTGGGATCACCTTCTCTTTGTTAAAACGTGAATTTGAATTTCTGCTGACTGAGGAGGCTTTACAACTTCGGAACAGCTGCTGCTACTACAATGCTTTATGAAAATGTGAGCACTATGAATTCAGTCTCCTTGACTGGCTATTTAATTGAAAGTCACTGTGAGATGTGCTTTGTATTAACACCGCTGTGTTTGGACAGACTATGAGATTGGATTCTTGGGGAGTTCTGTCACAGGGATGTCTGGTTACTGAATCACAAAGAGTTTTAGGGAAGAGACAATCACCAATATGCTCAGTGGAGCTAAGATAACATCTGCAGGCACACTCAAGAATAGAGCCATAACCCTGTAACTTAATTTGAAAAATCAAGACTCTTCAGACTTGGGAATAGAAGTTTGATCTTGCATAAAGTTGTACTTTTATGACAATAATGTAGAGCCTCACTATGAGAAATGTAAGTGCTAATGCCAGATAAATATTCTGACTGTCATTTATAATTATCCTTTTTGCACTTTGGTCAGGCAGCTATTCATAATATGCCAATCAGTGTTGAACTTAACCATTATGTTCTGCTTTGTACCTATGATTTTTCCAGATTTGGCATTTGGGAAGTACTTCAAATGCATACTGGAAGTTGAGGCAATGTGGTCATCCAAATAGACTATCTCATGTAAGTGCCTCTAAAGTATTTCTCACAGCAAATAATAAAATCTCTGGAGAATACAGTACTGCTGAAGCTTTTAGTTTCAGTATTTATTTGGAGTGCTCCCAGAAAGGAAAAATTGCTGTTTCTTGGGAAATTCCAAAAGAGACCTAGACACCAGCATCCAACATTAAGCTTTACCAAGATCCCAGTACTTTGTAGCAGCTTCTGCTTTCTGTCTTTGTAAGTATCCCACATCTGTATGGAATTTTGTTAATGGGGTTGCATAAAACCAGTAGCTCCCACTGCTAGTAAGGTAACAGGCCCTCAAGCTCAACCCTTGGGCCTTGCTGGATGGACCTGCTGGCACACTGAGTGCTTCTCACCTGGCAGGGAGTTTGTGCATCTTGGCTTGTTGCATTTCTTCTAGTGACATTATGTGTGGAACATGAAAATCTATGTTCTAATAATAACCTCCCTAATATCCTAGAATGCTGAGACCAAAGAATCTTTTTCTCCTCATTTTCCTTTAATAAGTAGCAATTAATTTATACTAGGTGGAACAGTTTCAGTAAGAAACATAAGATGATGAGGAAGATAGCATGTGAAGATCTGCTTCTTTAGGAAGGTGGACGATTCCACAGGACCTGTGTCTGTTCTGTCAGTGCTGGTTAGGTAATGTGTGAATCAACACATACAGGTAACCAAAGCAACCACCCAGCCACAGCTAAAATGCAGAGTAGATGTATTGAATTACCTTGTTCACAACACAGAGCAGCAGAGACACACAGGGACACAGGCTCCTTGGGCTTAGCTCATCCTAGTGGGCACCAGGAGGATCTCTGCCTGCCTCACTGCTACAGAATGCTTTGTGCATCTCTGTGACAGTGTGTTATGTGAACAGGAATCCCACTTGAAACAGGCAGAGGATAAACCACACTAGACATAATAAATGGACATATTTTTTTCCCACTGACAATTTTATCAATCCCAGCTGCAAGGTCACTTGAGCAAAGCTGTTCCCTCCTCCTCACATCTTATGGTTTTAACCCTTTCCTCCCAACAGGTAGTATGTGGTAAGCATCTGGTAAGCATTCCTTGAAAACAGACCGAATTCCTGAGTGGTTCACTCATAAGGCTTAAGGCAACTTTCTGGCGAAATTCTGACAACAAGAATTTGCTGTCAGTGTAGCTCTTTGACTTCCTACTTAAAACATTTTTATTTTAACAAGTGTCTGTTCCAAATAATGTCATGACTTAATAATGAACAACTAACAGCATACATATCTTATGCCTCAGAATTACAATCTAGGCATTCTTTTCTCACAGAATGAGTAAATTTTATTCTCAAACCAAGTATGTGAGACTACCAGCCTAGGCATGACCCTTTTCTTTATGTAGTCACAGTTTCAGGTCTGCCATCCTGTGTGTGCAATTTAGTTAACAAATTTCAATATTTGTAATGATGTTCTGGCAATATTAGCAGCCTGTCCACAGGAGAACAATTTAGCAGATATCATTGTAATCTCAGTAGTTAATTAATGATCAGGAAATCTTCCTTACATCCAAGAATGTTTACTTTAGCCTTACTTAACAAGGTTATGGAAATGTGTTGGGAAATGAAGTTTCAGGGTGAGCTATCTGATAAAGCAGTGTAACAGCCTGAAGAGAAAAAGTGCACACTGATTTATGTGAGAGATTGTGACTGCCATCTGTCTTAATCATATGGCGAAGCACATAAAATTTATGTTTCAGGATATTTTATAACTGAAACAGCTACATTGAGTCATTCATTCATTCTTATTGCAAGGAATAAGTGGGAATTGTTTTCTTTTGTTCTGCAATCTGAGTAGATATTTTCCTCAAATGCACTCCTTTATGAAGTCTTCCAAAACGTCTGGAAAAATTTAGTTCTGTCTGATCCAAACAAGTTGGTGGACTTGCTTTTGTACCAGAGAAGAGAGTTAGTGTCATCTGGCAGGTCTGCAAAGAAATTATAGAATAAATTACCATTACTATATATATTTGTCATAGTGGCAAAATGATGTGTGAATGGACATAAAGAACATTTGAAGGTCATTTCTTTTGACCAATCTGTTTGTTTGTAATGCAAAATCCTTTTATTATTTGCACTATCTACGAAACAATATTTTCAGTGGGTACGTACAGCATTCTCTAACTTAGCAGCTTCTGTAAAGCAAGGTAATTACAGATACCCGTGATTTTAAATACATAGTTTCAGTTGGGTACTTTTCAAAGTTGATGTAGTCGTGTATGTTAGCATTTAACACTGAGCACGACTGGTTCTTGACTCACTCATGGTGAGCAGATGCAGCCTGCTGCCAGATGGGGCCTGAGCCTGCAGTTCTGCCACTAGAAGAGTAGAATCCAAGAGCTGCAGATCTTGTGTGTCCCCCAGCCATTCTTGTTCCTAGGGAACAATCCCAACCTCAGTTACAAGGGTTTTTATTGTTATTTTTTCAATCAAGCAGTCCAAACAAGCTCTAAATATAGTGTGAATATAATCACCTAAACTGTCATTAAAAGACTTCTCAATCAGCAGAGCCTGCTAGCTAATTGTCACCTGAAACCTTGCAATTAGCACAATGACTAGTATTTTTGACAAAATAGAAGAGTGCAACTTGATTAATAGTGCTATCTCAGGAATGTTTTTTTTTTCAATATGTATTACCCTTAAAGCTGTCAGTCCTGCATACCATATCAATTTTTAAGACTTTAGAACAGATACAGCTGAATGGATATATGAAAAATAGGCTTTATTTGGCTTCTAGAGATTTTAGGAACACAGTCCAAGTGCTTGATTTTTTTCATGTACTTCATGTGTTGGTATAACAATAAATAACATGGTTAATCCACCATGTGCAATGAATAAGGCTTTAAACCGAATTTAGAAGTAATGTGTTCTAGGTAGCACCCAAATGTAGCTCGTGTAGAGCAATGAGGAAGAAACAAAAGTTGTTTGAACTGCAGCTGGTAATCGTTATCAAGGACTGAGTTCACTAGTACCTAATATATTACATTCAAATTAGTATCACCTGAGATCTGCCAAATAAAGTTTTAGGTCAGTAACTATGCCAGGTTTTTTTTGGGGTGGGGGGAGGGAAGCCTTCTTATATGCACTATAGTTTCAGGGTTTTATTCCCCTCACCTGAATTCCACCTTCTGTTTCAATCCATACCTAAATAATTCCTCTTCTAGTTTATCAAAACAAATTACAATTAGCAAAATATAAATAATTGAAGCTTCTGTAGGTACTGTAAGATCAGCATATCTGAATAGTTTTATGGCAGAAGTTTTTTCTGTGCTTATATCTCATTCTGCATTGCTGTGTCCAAACATGCCCAGTCAGGCTGTAGAGGGATACTCTGTATGGTTACACCTTGCTTTGATCACCTGATCTTTGTCAGGGCTGGGCTCTGTGGGAATCCCAGAACCTTTAGTAGCCAATGTCAAAACTACATGTTTAGTGCATTTCCCCTGCAAAAGGAAAATATTTTTTTCTGGTATGTTTATGTGATGGTGTTGGTTTTTTTTCACTTTTAATTCCTTTTCAGTGGTCCCATGTCTCACAAAAATATAAGCTTCTAAGGTAACTTTCTGAAACATTCTATCCTTATTGTGAACTTCTTGTCTAACATTGTTGCTACTTTTAACATCTGATGCTGGTTTAAATTACTTACAGTAATTTATGGGAAAATAATCATATAATCATATTGTTCTAGTCTACTTGAAGTCAGTTCATGTTTTTAAGAAATGCATTTGCTAAAAGCCTGCTTTTATAGACGGGTTTTTATTTTGTATTGTAAAGCCTTGTCCCATTAGATGACTTCAGACTGATTAAAAATACGTATATTCTGTTCTTCTAGTGAAGTATAGCATGAGAGATTGCATGGATTTCTAGGTGAAACTGTATGGCATTGAAACACTAGGTGATGATTGAACCTTGGAAAGAAGCTGAGAAGTGGCAATTACAGTGCAACTAACATGAGCTGCCAGAGTAACACAGGATAAGTTATATATTCTATGTGTTCAGTAAGGTAAAGAGAAAAAGCAAGTGCATTGTTAGATTCTAACTTCTTGTTCACACAAATGGATTTTAAGCTTCTTTGTGCATTCTACTTCTGAGTGCATTTTTAACTTTTATCCTCTACAAGGCCAAGTATTGACTTATAGGGTATTTCTCAGTTATAATCAAAGCAACACTGTTATATTCAAGACCACTTCATGTGAAAGTACAGTCCTTAAGAAATTTCCCAACCATCTTTACCTTGAGTGGAACTTTGGTTAAATGTATTTTTCACTTTCATAGGCTCAGCAATATTTTTATAGTAATGAGTTTAACTTATATTGCAAAGTTGCTCTAGTAGTCTAGATTTAAAATTGAAATTTTTGTTTGTTTTTATATTTCTCGTAACTTGAGTGTTTTTCTGAAGACATTTTAGAATTTTCGTTTTTAAGATCATCCTGAAGTTCTAGAACATATTTAATAAATTAATAAATGCTTGGATTTTGGTTTTTTTTTTTATTAAAACTTTGGAGGTTCTGCTGGTATAGAATTGTTTATAGTTTGAGAAATGTTGTCTGAATTATTTTTATGACAGGTTATGCTTTTTTGTTTCCTCTAGTTGTTCTTAATGGCTATTGCCTTTGGTTTGAAATAATATTAGTCTAAGCCAATACTGTGCTTTTTAAAAGTCAACTAACTGGAGCAAAAGCACCTTGCAAGTGCTTCTTAACTGGGGTTGGGTAACAAAGCTAGTGATCCCTGTGTTGGGCTGCATTAAAATGTGTTTCCCAGTTTTCCCCATTTCAGGTGGTCTTTTCCATACTGCAGTGTTCCTTGTCTGTAATAAATTATGGAGGATTTTTGCACATCAAATCATTACTGTCATCATGAGTACTGTGATAGAATAAAAGAAGTTATGTTTAAAGAAAACAGACAGAAAAAAATTCTAAATCCACATGTTTTCTACAGAAGCATAGGGTAGATGATTATTTAATCCTTTCTGGATTTAAGGGGGTGTGAATAAATACTTCTGAGGAATATGTCATGCTCAAGCTTCTATGGCAAGGCCCACTTTGATTACTGTATCTTTGGAGCTGTGTGAAATCCATCTGAAGCACAGCAGCACTTACACATAGGTCTTTTCATAGTCTAGTGACATCTGCAGTTGCATGTAGTCATAACCTGAGATTAAAGCCTGTTAAATCTGAGCTCAGAGCAGTTGGATTGCAGTTAAATTGTTGGATAATCTAAAATGCAGATGGAGATAATACTGGTTGGAGGGAAAGACCACAGGGGCTTTTGGTGTCTGACTTAGGTTCCAGCTCCATATACAGTCAAATGGGCCCTCTCCTGCCAAAACAGAGGAGCTCTTGCTTCACTTTCCCCTTCAGTGTTCCTAACTACACAGTTCATGCCACCTTTAAGTCAGTCTCTGCTCTCAGTGCTAAGAGGTGTCTCTTTACTCTGTCCTCTCCCTGTTAAGAAGATTCACCCACAACCTTACTATTAAAAGATGAGTAGTGTTAGCACCTTTTCATAGCATGGTCATAGCACATAGCTAATCGCTGAAAGACAGCCATGTAATGTTTGAAGTTAATTTTATAATAAAAAATTATAAATCATACAAACTCTGCAGGGACCTGCACTTTCTACAGCAGTGGCAATTCAGTAAGTTAAATAACTAAAGCACTAACTATGTTTAGACAATACTGTGTACACTCTGAATTCTGCTCACCCGTAAGTGTGCTTGATGCATTTTTAATAAGCTTTCATATGGAAAATAATTTGTTGGGTTCTCTCCTTAGATTGGGTTTTATTTTGTTGTTCCACTGAGATAAATTATAGCACATTCTCACACATTTCTAAATTAATTTTGAATGTATGTTTTGAATATTCAAGTAAAAGTTTGACATAATAAACAACCTTTCAGACATCAGAGAAATAAAAAACTGACGTGCAGAATATTAAGTTACACTGAATGCTGAACTCTGCCTGTCATCAGCAAGCTGAATTGCAGAAAGTGCAAAAAGGTACAAGAAGAGACATTGAAAAGAATTTTAAATCTTCCAGAGATGTTCACAGTTGCTGTGAAGTCTGTTAGAGACTTTACAGTACCTTTGGATTTCACGTGAAAGATGCTCAGCCACTAATGATCACCATTCATGCAGATATTAAGGAAGGCATCCTCCGCTGCTTTGAAAGTCCCTTTCCATCATCAAGCTAAATGACTTTTCCATTCCAGAAAAACAAGTGAGAACTAACACCTTTTTACACAGGGAGGTGGATACAGAATAGCTGTATAATTGTAAAGGTCTGTAGTCACAGTTGTGAGTCATGTCCCAAAACCTGAGTTCATATTTTCAGTGTAAATTTAGTTGTCCCTCGGTGAATGCATGGTGTTCTATTCATCTATTTGCTGAACTTGGATTGACACCAAACGGGATGCCTGTCTTTAACAAATATCTAGTTAAAAAAGTATTTTAAATAAGGACTCATAGGCATGAAACCAGACATAAAATCTATGATTCTAAACCAAATGGCAGAAATTGGAAAATAAACATTAATTTCAGTTTGAAGGGTATACTCTGCTTAAATTTAATTAAACTGTAATAGTAATGAAAGTGCTACCAATAAAGCAGAAACTGATCATGGCATAGGGCATTATTATTTTCTGAGTTTATACTTTTATTCCTTATTTTATAACTTGTCTGACCCTGATTTTATCCTTTAAAACCTGTTTTGTGAGGCATGTCAGCTGAGTTCAGGGGTGTTTTGAGGCTAGTTTTGTGGTATATAAAACATGTTTTCAGCTTAAGGTGAAAGACAGGTTTCTATTATGAGTCATGCTTTCACCGTGGTGTTAATGTCTAAAAAAGCCCTCTAAAAGTTGTACACAAGAGTACTTAGAAGTCAGCTTTACTGAAAGTCTCCTTTTTATTACAGAACTGTCATCATCACCTCGTTTTAGAAATCATCCAGTCAAAGGAGTTTATGTGAGCCTGTCATTCCTAACAGCCTCCTGCAGGCACTGGTAATAATCCCATTTCTCTTGGTTGTATTTGGGTAAAGGCCAAAGTAACAACACTGTGTCAGAACCCTGAGGCCTTTAAAAAGGACTGTATTTTTCTAAAAGCTTTACATTTCTTTTCTAAAAGATTTACATTTGCTTTCATTAGGAATATAAATTACAGAAAATCTTTGTGAAAAACAGTTCCCTATTTTAACTTAGGTCTTGTTATTCTTTTTTAGCCTTCACAGTTGTATACTACACAAGCCATTAAAATGTGTAAGCCAGATACAAATCTGAAAGAAGCATGTTCCATCACTTGCACTGTGATAGATGAATCAATGTGAAAAAATAAAAACACATTTGTAAACTATTAGAATAAAAGCTGAAAATCAGGACTTTTATCTGGTTTTGCACCCTTGGTTGCAGTCTCTTTTTGAAAGGCTGAGTGGGGATCTATTCCAAGATAAATTTTGTTGCCAGTTTTTTTTCAGTCAAAACTTGCTATAGCCAGCTATCAGCCAGACCTTGTTAAACGAGCTACAAAGTGCCATCCTCTCCAAAGAAAAAAAAAAATTGTTTAGTTTCCTACTTTCTTTAAGTGTAAACATGTGATTCCTTCACATGCTAGTTCATTGTGATAAGCTCAGGGTGTCCTTGCCCTTTGATTTCCCTGTCTGCTGTTTCTCACCTTGTGACATTACACAACTAGCATATATAGCAAAATCAGACTGATTCAAAGGGGCTGACCACCCCTTGAAAACAGATATTTCAAAAAAATATTCAACACATTCAAGAAATACAAAACAGAAAAAGTACAAGCAATTGCAGTTAGCTAATAAAAACACTCAATCCTTTAAAACTTGTATGCATTTTATGTAAATAGATATTCTCTTCTTGTTTGGCTATTAAGTTAAAAAAAAATAAAAATATGTTAAAAGCCCAGCTGTTATTTTTCATGTGTTAAAGTTTTGAAAAAGTCATTTAACTTCCAGCTTCAGAATAATCTTAGCATTCGTAGAAGGCAAGTAATCAAAAATGGTTGTATTTCTTTTTTATTTTTCAACTTTACCTGAACTACTGAAGATTTATCCCTGTGCCAGACATCCAAAGGCATGTACAATTTAAAAATAATCAAACATTTTATCACCATAATGAATTGTACAAATACAAGTGAGGAACCTGTTAGATAGCAATTTTAAAGATTTAGATGTATAAGCAGAAGCTAGAAGCAACATATCATTGTAACAAGAAGCATCACAGAAAGAGATGGCAATGGAAAAATCAGTCTTCACCATGTGAAGTAGCTTGTTTTGTTCTCAGGTGGAGTTCTGTACCTCATGAAAGAGATGTATTATTTGGAACATAAAGATTATAGTTTCTACAATCTGATTAAAAAAGAGTTTTGAAAGATTTCAAAGGTATCAAAGGCTACTGAAAAGAGAAAAAAAAAGCCTCTGAACTTGTGTTGCTTAGGAAAAGAATTAAACAATTTCTCTTGCATCATGGAAGATTTAAATTGGACTGAAGTCATATAATGTTCTCAAGAAAATCAAATAGTCCTTCCCCATAAAAAAAAATACACAAGTATTTACATAAACCAAAGAACCATTTGCAAGGTGCTTTTAGATGTGTTTTTGTCGGCAAGCAACATTATTTCCTATTAGTGTTAATTAAAAACTGATTGCAATTGAATGATATATGAACCACTATGACTACTTCTTCATTAGTCTCATTTTCCTTGGTATTTATAGTACACTTTCTAAAGATTTGAAGAATTCTGTTTCTGATTTGATAGCTTAGCATATTTTATTTACTGTAGCCCTTTCTTCAGCAAATAGCGGTAAAACCAACAAACAAACAGAGTTTTAACCACCTCTGAGGTATGATTTTAATATCCATTACATATGGATTGGGGAATAAAAATGTTCAGTAGTAACTAGAAGAAAACATTAAGATGTGGATTTAGAATATATAATTTAGAAAACCAAAGAGACGTTATTTCTTTTAGGGCAGTTCTTTGTCTTCATTATCCAAATCTAAACAAGGTCAATCAACTGTTGTAATATTTAAATTGTACAGTTTGTTGCTGTTTTGTCCTAAGCTCTGAGAAAGCACAAAGAGGTATTTAATAAAGTATATTCTTTTTATTCACTTTTGTTAAATACACATTTACACTTAAGAAAATTTAACACAATACATGAAAATTTAAAACAATTTAAAACAATACATGAAAAAAGGAAACTGCAATTTATTAGAAATACGATAGTTGCAATATGTTGCAAGCTAAATGTTTATTTCAAAATTGTAGGCAACATACAAGCAGTGTTTAATTTTTATAGGACTATGTAAAATTACTCTTTCTAGATCTGTTCTTTTACATGTTAATGAGTGAACAGGATAAAAGACAGAACAGAACAGAAATTACTATGAATGTAATGTGCAATTAAAATATCCTGAAGAACAGGTAACTAACATGAGCATCATGGAAGAATCTGCATACCCGGCCCATTTTCTGCCCACTGGAAGAAGCCACACTGTTTTTCCTTGCCAAGACGGCACACAAAAAAGTTCTTTCCATTATTGGGGCCAATCTTCAACACAGTCCTCATAACACATCGCTTGCCATGGTTACAAAATGGAAAATCCAAGTCGGCCCACTGCCAAAGAAACAGGTTTCAGGCACATGTGATGGCTATGAATTCCTTATTTTAAAACTGACAATAGAAAAGATCTACAGGGGATACCATAGAAGAAATTTTTCCTAGTACTTAGGATAGTTTTATTTCTTTTGTGAATACTTTTTAGATTTTTCTTTAACATCAACTGCAACTGCATGCACTTTGACTGGCGTAACCTGAAATGTTGTTAACACATAATTGTTGAGTTTTTTTCATATATAGGCATTAAGGTCATAGTGAGTTCATCTATTAACCATCTGATAGTCATGACTGCCAGGTCACTTTTCAGGTCAAACTCTTTTCAGACAAGGAACAGAGGCCACCAATGCAGCTAAGAAGGACAGGTTAGCTATTAGTGCAGCAGTGGGAGGGTTTGCCCAGGCAGATTACAGAATCATCATCCTAAGAGGCCATCAGAATTTTGGCTAGCCAGAAATATGGCTGACAAATAGACCTAGTTTGCTATAGTCCTTCTTTCTGGAAGAAGCTGATCTGGACAACTTGTACAGGTCACCTCAAACCAATATTTCTCTTATGCATCTGTTTTACATCACTCAGAAGTAGATTAAGAGCATTTGCACAAGTAGGTGCCTTCTCAACAGTAAGAGAAGTAACTAAAACTTCAAGTTCATAGCTATTATTATGCTCTTAGTTTCAATTCAGTGTGCAAGCATATTTATCTCAAACTTTAAATGGAATATATCTGTCCATGACTGACAGGTCATGGAGGCTGCAGGAACAAGCACTGATTGTAAAAACAGGTCCTGAAGTCTTATACATACTTGAAAGTAGTCACACCGAGTTTCCCTGGGGAGAGGGCAGCAGTAGAACTGCCTTCCCTTGTTTTCTCCATCCTTTCTCACAACCCTGAGGCTGCAGGGCCGGCTGTGTGTGCTGCAGCGAGGGTGCCCCGTGCTCGACCTACGAGTATCATCTGTCTCCCCAGTCTGAGGTGTGCTGCAATGACAGGTTACAAAATGACTTCTGCGTAATTTAAAAGGGATTATCAGACAAGGAACTCTTTTCTAGCATTACAATAGCCCACTCAGTGTACATTTGCACACAGTGACAAAGGACTTGCTTCCCTAATGCACCCTGTTGGGCCATTAAAGCTGAATGATTGCAAGTAGTGAATAGACACAACTGCGTGCTTTTCTTGAGATATTACACCAGTTTTCCCCACCATGTCTTAAATTATTTTTAAATACTCAAATTCATGTATGAAACAAAATAAATAGTACCACAGATATTACACTGCCCACCTCGAATTCTGACATATTCTAAAAGAGTATTCTGCTTTCAGTGGGAAAAAGACCAATATTACTTAATTACTCCAGTCTGAAGGCATTTATATGCTTCACAGAAAAGACTTCCACTCGCTTTGCTGAAAAGTTACTGGAATGCTCCAAATCATATTTGGACAAGAAGTAATCCAGATGATGGAATGAAATAGAATTCTCTGAATGGGATAGTTTCTTTCTTCCTCATGACTGAGATAATTTCTGACTATCTACAATACACAAGGTTTCATTTAAAAATAGTGACAAGAAAAAGATTAATGGCTCTGAAATGCATCTTTCCAATATACGTATAGAGCAGAAAAGCAGTAATGGAATCCAAGTGAAAAAAAGAATACTAATTCATTCTGATCAAGTTATCAGCTGAGGAATTTTAACTTGTCTTCTATGTCTGGAAGATTGCAGTCCTGCAGACACCAGCAGTTTTATCCCAACACCTCATTAAAACACAAGTTAAAAATAACCAACAGATTTTTTGTTGGTTTTGGTTGTTTAAAAAAATAGTATAGAAAAGCATTCAGTTGATGACTTGCTACAACAACCTGTTGTCATGATTGACTGTCTCATTTCTTGTTTGCAGTCCTCTGTAGTCTCAATTATCCTGCCTACAGCCTCAGTCCATACTGAGAGCACGAGGAGAAACTGTATTCATTCAGTCTAGCCTGGCTAGTTAGTGAGATCGTTTCACAACTGGTGCTTCAGCAATGCAAGAAGTAATTTCTGTATTTCAGAACAGACACATGACCAGGAATTTTGTAGAATACCATCAATATTTCACATTCAGTCTGCATAATATAGACATTGTAAGTGACATCTACCTTGCACTCCCATTACTGTTGTGACTATCTGCCCAACTTTTCTGTGACAACCCTCATAGATTCTCACATTTCTCTTAACTAGGCAATGGATGTGTCTGAACAGGGCTCTGTAAATAAAAGTATGGGTAGAGCATTGAAGTGGTTATATATAGAATGGGGAGGGAAGAGTAAAAGCAGTGATGGGAAGCTCATCAAGGTAACTGTACAGAGCTTCGTCTCATGGAAGAATGCTGAAAGCTGGTAGTTGACAAATAATTAGACTATATTCATCCAAATAGTTTCCTTTTGTAATCTTTCACATTGATTTCAAGATCTCTCTTAAGGAGATAGCAACTACTGTGCTAAGATGAGACAACTCCTTAGGAAGAAATATGCTTGACCTATTCCAACAAGACTGGCCTATCCAATGGGAATAGCTGAACTATGAACAGCTGTTTAGCTCACAGCAGTACTGGCTAGGTGCCAAAATCAGGGCTTCTCTAATGACAGCCTAGGTAATTCAGTGCTTTGGAAATCTGAATTAAATTATAGTTAGCCTAGAATAAGTTACCTCTGGCAGAAATCCAAAGACAACACTGAGCCCAACAGCACAGTATTCATTTAATCTTTAAGGATAAAGTTGGTTTATGGGATTATAAAGACTCACTTTCAGAATACATACCTGATTGCTTTATTATATGGGTGAACCAAAGGCACATGATCAGTTTTCTGTTTCTTCTGTACGTGTTTGAAAGAGACAGGTTGCTTACAGGAGGACAGAGCCAGAGCAGTTACATGTGTTGAGCAGTCCTTGTCTGTGCTTCCCCCTGACTGGCAGGCATTGCTTTGGATCTGTTTACAATTGCTTTTTGGATCAACACACTGAGAGTGTCCACCAGATACCTGGGTATCATTTCTCAAAACAGTTTTGTTACCAAGATCTGTTAAGACAAGAGTTGTAGTTCCAAATGCAGTTTTCCTATTGATCTTTATTTCTGTGCTTGGTTTTCTGAAATCATTACAAGGGTACTTCATTAAGCTTGTGTTAAAGGCTGCAGAATCTTCAAAACTCTCCATCTTTGGAACTAAGGAAAGAAGTTATTAGTTATAATCCATCTGCATAGAATGCTACATTATATTTCTGACCTGTGTTCATAAGTTTTCATGTGGATAATAGAAAGTAAATTTACAGTACTATCTCAAAACCTGTCACAAATTGGATAGAGTACAAAATTTCTTACAATAAAAAACCTTATGCACTCTTGGAGTCATGTAAAACATGCTTCAAGATGACTTTACTATCTCTCGAATAGGATCAGTTAACAGTACTATGTAAATGAAAGCTCTTGGACAATTAACCATAAATAAATTAATTTGGCCCAAACACAATTGAAAATTTAAATTTTTCAAAATTACCTTTTACAAGCCCAGCAATGGGAGATCACAAAGTATAGTACCTCCAAGCACAGTTGCATTATCCATTTTTAAAGTATTACTTCACTATTGACACAAAAAGGAATATTCACATTTTGGGGTTTCTAGTGTTTTCAGAGTTCCCATCCTTTCCAAACTTTGTGTTCATCCAAACTTACTGTAAGAGAAGAACTGCTTTCAGAAGAAAGCAGTTGAGACATTTGCTTTGTGGTATAAACAACAGTTTCTTCACAGAATCAGAGGCCCTCCTAGTGGGCAATCATTTCAAAAGAATGGGACTAATTTATTAATGCCCATTTAATACATAAGGAGTCTGTAGGTAATCCCTTTCCTAAGAAAAGGGTGAAAAGAACTTAATGGTGTCCTAGGTGCAATCCTTTTAGGCAGCCGTGAAACCACAGTGTTCAAGGACAGTCTTGCCTTTTCTACTATATCCATCCAGTGTATTCCATAAAAAGAAGAGGGAATTAAGCAGAACACGGGTTGATGACAAAGGGCATTCTCACTCAGAAACAAAATAAGAATCTCTACATTTTACCTGGAACATTACTTTTTCCAGGCTACTTCCATTTTGCCACTACTGCACAGTGAAATATTCTGGTTTCATTCAGACTTTTCAAGAAAGAATAGTAGTAGCTCGGCCTTGTACTTAACAAAGGAGCATGGAAATTGCAATGTAATGGTAAGTAATTATCTCTCTACAGCCTGAATTATTTTGGCTGTAGGGCCAGCAGCTAATTTTACAGACCAAGTATTCTGTCCTCAAAAATTCAAACATTTCTGCTGACAGTTTTAGAAACAAGAGAAAAAACAAACACTGAACCAAGTGAGACGGGAAAGACTCTTAAGGATTAAAAAAAAGAGAGGTAAGCAAACCCATATTTGAAAAAAAAAAAAATCTCAAATACCACTCCTACACAAAAATAAAGTAAATAAAGTCTTATTTTTTAAAAAAACAGATTTCCTAAAAGTATTCCATCAAGTCTAAAACATCTTCAAATTCCAGACCTGATTTCAATAATTGCATATAACTAAACAAGTAAAACTCAGAAGTACATGAAAAGAAACAAGATTTTGTTTCCAAAAAGCATTTGTGCACATGGCATAATATATTATAAATGCTAGCTGACAGTACTAATTCCAGGATAAATGTTAGTTGGTAAAACTTATGCCGTGAACAAATTAAAATTTTCAGGTTTCTGGTGCTGATTTTGCAGAAGAATTATACAAGATTAGCCTGTGTTGGCAACAAGTGTCATGTAAAGCACAAAGACATATTTTATTGATTCCTGACCTGAGAAAATGAACTATAGCTAGTACAAGATAAGGGTTTTCCACACATCACTCCAGTCATAAAATGATTAAGCAATGAAGCAATATTTCATGAAGATAACAACATTAAAAGCTCCAGCAAGAGACAAACAACAAATTGAGGTAAGAAGTTCAGAATCATTTTTAGTCTGAAATTGAAGAGAAAAAAAGTAGCCTTGGAGAAACCTGGCATCCTTTTAGAAAGGGGTACTAAAATATTCTGCCTTTGTTCACATGAAAGAATGACAGTTAATTTTCTGACCCTTGATAATTTCTAATTCAGACTTACAATGCAAACTTTGTACGATTTTAAGGAGAGTTGAAAGAATGGAGATCTTTCTCACTCCTGGCCCCAGTAAAAACAAAGGATCACTGAAGACACTTATGTATAGAATCCCACCTGCACACCAGGTTGGAAGACAACATTTTTAGGGTTTAAGACAAGACAGTTTCCATATTGTCTGTGTAAGATTTCCTCAAAATCTGACTTCAAGTTAGCTAGTTATATATATATATATCTGATTCACAATGAGACACTTCTACATAAAAACTACATCAAAATCATAGATCTCCCCTCTTTCCCAATACAGATGCCAGACAACCCTTCAGTACCTTCAGGTCTTGAAGTCAAACAGGCATCACAAATTTCAGCAGAAGGCTTGTTTATTAGGGTGCAGCGCATACATGTCCACTCCTCCTCAGATTTCCGAGCTACATGTTCATTAGAACATGACCCCCTGCCATATGCCCAGCCAATTAGGCTGTTTCTAGCTGGCAGTTTGCTGTGAAACAAAAGAATGATGTTAGTGTTTTGTGACGTTCCCTCTACAAATTGCCTTACACCACTCTGTGCAGGGAGGCAAGGGCTAGAGAACAAGCAGTGTTGCACAGTGTCATGCCTCCTATCAGAGCTTGGACAGCATGTCACTGTTCAATTTTGATTTTTCTTTTCTTTACCTTAAGGGCAAATCTTTCCAGATGCTGCAGAAGTAATAAAAATATTTAAACAAGAAATTGACAGAAAGTTAATTATGAACTGATGTACTCTCCAGGACAATGCCCCAGATTCCCTACCATCTCCAAGCACTGCAGCAAAAACCTTGGTGAGAAAGGGAGACTGTTTCAGGGCTTTTCCCCCATCCCTTGTCCACAACAGTTGCTAACAAATGCATTACTGGATGAAGAAGTGTTTAGAAGATGAACTGCAGAAAATCACACAGTCTAGCAAATAAAGCTTTTTGTTCTCATTTAAATGCTACCCACAAGTCCACTTTGTTACCATAACAGCCAAAAGCACGGAAAGGCTTAAAATTTAGAAAGTCTCTTGTGTGTCACCATTTGCTGGGAAGCCTTTAAAAATGTAGGAACCTGTTCAGAATTAAAGAACTTAGCTATGACTTGTGAGACAAAGCTACTCCAGACACCACTAAAGATTTAGTTTTATATATTTTCCTATAAATTATAATACCTCCTATGTTGATAGACTGATTTAGAATAATAATTGCTTCTTTACAGCTTCCTGTTACCAGGGACTACTCTTGCCATAGTATCCAAACACTGACAGCATGTTAAATGTAACTTGAACTTACCTGTTCAGTAAGTTATGTATGTATATTTTTAAGTACTATGATATCATCCAACTTATGGCTGATGAACTGTCAAAATGTTTTTTCCATAGTTTTTGTGGAATTGTGTGCTTTTTGGAGACTTTTATTAATCCTAAGAATTTAAGCACTTCAGTCAATAATGCAAATGCTGTAGCTGGGCACTGCTGTGACACTCCTTTGACCTATCACTTTTTCCATAATGATCATTTTCTGTAACAGGCTAGAGTTCTAAGATAATGGTAGAGAAATCCACTACCTACCACATCTTCCACAACACAAGAACTAAGGAGGATAATGAGAACTGCTGACATACCAGAGTCTGTGCTGTTACAGGCATTACAGTAGCATTCATCAAAATACTGTGGCTACCAAACAAAAACAGCTGAACTGTAAGTGTTAAAATGGGTATTTTCACATTATTAGATCAGTTGTTCTACTCAGTTATCAAAAATGCATTACTAGACTGAATATATTTGGTGTGTCATGTTTGGGAGTTTAATTCCATGTTGTTCCCCTGGTTCATCTGTCCTGTTATTACCCCCTACACCCTTTCCCAATTTATGAAATACATGGAGGAAAGGTCTATTTTTAAAATTCAAGGTGCATTTGAATTTGATAGGCTAAGTTTATAATGGGTATTTTCTTATATTTTTCAGATAAGCAAAATCATAAGCTACTTGACTTGACCCGAGAACCACTGGGTTGAATTCTACAGTTTATGACCTGTAGCAAGTCAGTCTAATCACATGGGCCCCGTCCAGCCCTCAAATGTGAAAAGCCTGGAATGGCAAATAAATTACTTGAGCTAAACATAATTGTACAGGGTAACAGCTACTGTTTAATTGAAAAGAGAGCAGCACAACACAAAGAACTGACCATTAGGATAAGGACAAGACAAGAAACCATTTTTTAATTTTATAGCTACCACTACCATATTTTTCACTTAAATCCAGCAATCTTTAATGGTTTATTTAAAAGTACAACAAAATGCTAAATCACTACTTGTTCTAGAAAACAAAAGGAGATTTTTTTTCCTTACACCGTTTTCTAGTTATCTGACTCAACAGAATCATGTTGTCTTCCTACACTTCTGCAAAATATTTCTCATTATTGCATTCTGAAAATACAGCAGATTTGGGTTATCAGCTTGTGAAATATTTATCTTCCATGCTGGAATTTTCAATATTTGATCTGTACTCAAAGGCAATTTTTTAAGCTTTAAGCAAAATCCCTTCAGCCATCTGAGTCTTGAAAGAAGCTTGGAGGTAGGAGAGGGATTTGTGCGTTCTGTAAATCTTATCTAAAAAAAGTATATATATATATATACACCCACACACACTAATGAGGCAAAGTTGCAAAGTGAAACAGTATTTTATATTAGACTGACAGAGTATAAAGGCAAAATTTTGAAACCTCAGATAAAAATTATCAAGAATAACAGATGCCTAAGTCTGAATAAGGTGCTTTTGGAACTTTTACCTTCTGACCCTCTGTGATATCAAATGCATTTTCTGCTTTCCTGAAATAAAAAGAGGAAAGCTGCTGCTAGCACAATTTATGTGCAAGTCAAAGTCTCTGTAGCACACCTATAGCAAAAGCTTTTAAAATCCAAAAAGGAGGAAGAAAAAGTACTAAGCCCCTAAAATATTTGCTGCACTGTGAATTTACTGAAGTTTTAGTTATCCTCAGTATAATTCTATATCCAGAAAATTGCACAGATGCACAGCTCTCTATATATGCCAGGACTGATGGGGCTATCCTGCAAAGAGAAAGACACCAATTCTTACTTCATGATGTCCAGCTCAGTTGTGTGGAAACATCCAAGCCCTCTATATTGGTAACACCAAGAACAAAGGGCAGCTTTTCCAGTAACTTAGTTTCAGTGAATAAATCTGAGTACTCTGAATTGTTTTGCAATTCCTGTATTTGATTAGAGTAATAGATACTTTATAACAGATGACACCTTTGAAAGGAATAGTAGCAAAGAATCAAAGCTTCTAACCGTTTTTTAAATACCAATAGCCAAAACTATTTTTTTTCCCCAAGATGTTCTGGTTTTGTCTGGCATACTTAATTTAGTTAAGAAATGCACACAGATCCATTCTATTTCAAAGGGAGTGTCCTCTTACTGTAACAGCACTTTGAGGTGTTCAAAAACGTCCCATGTTACCATCATACCTGAGGCTGACAAGCTGGGGATCCCCCTTCTGGCACCGAGGGCAGAAGTAGGTGACCCTGTGGTGCTCCCCCAGACGGCACACGGTGACGCTGCCCCCGCACTGCCCGCAGCCCGGGCGCCTGTACACTCTGTACTGCTTGTACAGGGGAGACCCAGTTTGGCGGCACTACAACGGAACGTGTTTTAAAGAAATAAATTAAAAATACAAAAAAAATCGGGATAAATTTTATGGGAGTCTGAAAATAAAAAACCCTACACAGACTGTCAACTCAACGACTAAACTAGAAGATATTTAAGAGAGATGTTAATAAAGGCTATCCCTGTATTTCACATTATTTTATGTGAAGAACTGACAAATCAGGTATATCAGTGTCTACAATTCTCCACATAATTAAATAAAAGACAGGAAAAAAAAGCATACTAGAAAGGTGCAGGCAAATATATTGGAACTGAGTTCATCTGGAACAGCTAGCTCTGGTTCAGCACCAGTTGTCTTTGACCTGACTCCTGCAGGTGTTTCTTGAAGAGCTAAAGTGCTCCAATCAATGCAGCATAGAAAACCAACATAAACCACGAAACAAACACCACCTTCTCTCACCCCCAGAAGACCCAAAAACACAGCACAGCACCAGCTCAGATGTGATGCCAGAAGCTGGGTTAATAAGCCTTCCCAAAACCTACAGAACTGTGCAATGCAGAAATATTCCCAAGATTCTGTAAATGTTGGGTAGTGCCCAGTAAAGTTGCTCAGCTTCATCTTACCAGACAACCTGGCTCATGAAAAGCCACTTGACACTACAGTGAGCTCCCCAGATTCTGACAGAAAGCCATAATAAATTAAATACAGTACAAGCCCAAGGGCAGTGACCTGAAGAGGCTCCAGACAGCAGACAGGCAGGCACATTTCATGAGACAATTCACAAAAGACACATGAAGCCAAGAAAGACACACTACAGCTAAAAGTGGCAAAAAAAAAAAAAAAATCCAAACAAGAAGAGCCCAGCAGAGATGCAGCCATCTCTGCAGAGCCACACAGGTTTCTGCTCTACAATCACAAATCCTTGAGCACAGTTCAGATGACACCACAGCTGGCCCAGCAATACCAGCACAGCTCTGGCAGGGTTCAACAGCTCCAGCCCCATAATATATGAAGACCCTTGGAGATCTCCCAGAGCACAGGTGTATTTGAGCACACTATATTTCCTTCTGCTGTGCTGTTATTCATCAGACTCGCTGAAAGAGAATTCTTGTGCCAGTGCAAACTAGTAATTCAATCAGAAGGAATTACTAATATATATATTTGCATGAATATTCACAGCTGCCTCCTCAAGGTTTTCAGTCAGTTCCTTATGAGTAGGTTTTCTCCCCATTCAGTTATGCAAAAACCAAACAAAAGCAACAGCTTTTTTACACAGACGAGATTAATCTTTGCATCTGCAATGATACAGTATGATGACTGCAAACAATCTGTAACAGTGTATAAAAAAATTTCAAGCACTATCACTCATATTTTCTTTATGCCTCTTTAAGATGGGAGGAGAGGCTAGCCCTCTTTAAAGTACTTGACTGGTGAATACTTGCTAAGCGTGGACTACGAAAGTTTTCTAATTGGCTGAACAGAAAGTTTAACTTGTTTATTATGAGTCTAAAAGCCTTTACATTTCTGACTATTATAGTTGTTGTAGAACTATATAGTCTCTACTGGCAGACTTCACAATGAAGTGCAGAGAAATGAAAATGTTTCCCTGCCAACTAACTGAAGCACTCTTTAGTGGGTTGAGGGAAAGTAGACATTTAAGCAGACTATTAAACATATTACAGTTTTAGCCTTTATAATTTTAGTAATGTTAGATGCCCTCCCACTCACCTACCAAAAGAATTCCTTTTAGCAGTGCTAGTGCCTCACCTTTCATGAACATCAAGAGAAACAGACAAAAAATGTCACTAACTGCTGTTCATTTCTTTGCATGCAGCTTAAAGAAACAAAACAGAAGAATTAGATCAAATTCTCTCTTTTTCTACTGTGCAAAGTTAAAAAGCAGCAGGAGTTACAGAGTTTACACAGGAAGAAATTAAGTTCTAATGAAGTTATAGCAGTAGGGAAAAATTGTAAGCTATTTCACTTTATCAATCAAAGCCATAATTTCAGTTAGAAAAAAAGAAGTTATTAGAAGCTCCAAACTATTTAGTCAAATAAATATAATTGCTATTTAAAGTTTTATAAAGGAAGCCACAACTACTTTCATGCTTCCCTGGGACAATCTCTAGTTCCCAGTTTGAAGAGTAACCTTTACGTTCTCTCACGTGTAACTTTGTGCTTACCCCCATCAATTCTGACATGTTCAGAGTGGCACAACAGCACATGCACAAAAAACCTGAACTGGCCCTCAGGCAGTATCTATGAAAGCCTTCTGAGCCAAGCTGTGCATATTCTGACAATCTTGATTCCCTCTACTTTTCCATCATCTGAAAATTCACAATTTATAAAAAAGCACACATATTAACACTCATGTTCATGGAAACACCTGCTTTGTTGTATCTCTATACTCCTTTCACCAGATGACCACACAAAACTAACATAACAGAGTAACATTCTGGACGTTTTCCAGGAACATGTGCCAATACCTTATAAAAAAGCAGGGTAAAATCACGTGTCATTTTCACCAGGTGACGTATATGCTCATCTGTCAGTTGGCAAACCTGTAAGAAATGCAAGAATGATTTTTAGAATATTACTATGCTAAGGGACAATGGCAAAAAAAGACCTATGATGTAGGTGCATTTTGAACAAAAAGTTCATGGTCACATAATCACATAAAGTTAGCAAGTCTCACATCCCTCCTAATTTCCTTACGGATCATAATATGACCTAACATCTGAGGCTCTTTCCTCTGAGAGATATTCAGGAAGAATATATGAGTCAAAGGTATCACAATCAGGGTTGTGATATATACAAAAAATATATTTTCAACCAAATATATTTTGCTTAAAAACTCAGAATTTTAAATCACATCTTTCTTTTTTTCTGCCATATTGCAGAGAAAATTAAAATCCAGACTGATCCCATGAACAATTTTTAAAATACAATGTTTAAAAAACTTTTCAGTTACTAATCTTCCCCAGGTTCCATTTACGTTCCATGTAATCTCTGTTTTGCAAATATCATCTTCACAACCAAAGTTTGGAGGCACATGCTTGAGGATCGTAAAACAGAAAAAGTATGATAAACAGTGGTAGAACAAACAATTGATGCCAGCTAGCAGGATAAGAAGTGGAAGAAGCAGCTGAAAAAATAATCAACTCTATCACACAAACTATTTTGGGGAGCAAATGAACAAAAAAAAAACTGAGCACTTTTCACTTTCCCTTATTTATGGACTGCCAGTTTAATGGTAGCATAACAGGATACCTTAGAATATGACTTAGAATAACAGACCTAGAATATTATCAGCTCCAAGGAGTGCCATGACAAAAACTTCCCATTATAATAAAAAAACATTAACTTAGTGTCTAAGAATAACTTAAGAAATTAAAGATGATAAAACAAGGTAAGAAGATAGCAAAATATTATGTAAATATGTACTTAAATTCTTAATATTTTGGTGCCCTTAAAAACCATCTTGAGACATGCACCCACCTTAAGAGCTGGATGAAGACCACTATCAAACAGTGCTTCATTTTTTATGATATTTCCCACTCCAGGTAATACTGCCTGATCCAGTAACACATCACACAACATGCGGGTGTTCTGCTGCTTAATCTCATATTCTGCTCTCGAGAAGCTAAACTTTGGAGAACAGACATCCAAACTCTCCATCAACCTCACTTTCTGCTCACAATCAGCTGCATTTCTGGAAGAGAAAAATACACTGATTAATTTTTATTTTAATTATATTCTAATATATAGCAGTGTGGTCTTAAAAACAACACAAGAAATTTAACAGAACATTATATGCAGATAACAGAAACCATGCATCTAGTCCAACATATAAGAAATCATCTCATTTTGTTCCTATTAGCTTGAAAAATATTTGTCAGGTCCTTGCTTTAAAACAACTTCCAAGATGGAAAGCCCATGTGTTTGGACCCTCAAACATTCCTAACTGTATGGTTACATGGTCCACTAGTTACAACATGACATTTATGTGTGTCTATATAAATA
>VZTB01010291.1:20960-37345 GCA_013397245.1 Thryothorus ludovicianus | reverse complement strand
CATTTGGAAATAATACAGTACAAGATGTCTTGGCTTATGTGAGATTTTGTGGTTTGTAATTTTAAGTATCCTTATATGTGTTACATGAATTTCCATGCCCATTTCCACCACTTTAAAATCAAGCTCACTGGTGGTTTTTTTAGCAGTGTGAAGTACAGTGCTAATGGGCACAAACATCTGCTTAATGTAAATTAAAACAATTATAAACATTTGCTTCCAAAAACAACAAAAAAAAAATCCAACCTCAGGAGCATAAAAACTTGAAACCAGTAATCGTGACAGGTTGTTTGGTACCCTTGTTAAGAAATGAGACTTGGATGGAAATTAACAGAGCAATGGGTTTCATCATAGAGATCTAAGGATAGAATTAAATCCAACTTTCATTCCCAGTTTTGACACTACCTAATGACACTATAGAACAGTTTGTAAGCTCTGATACAAAAGTAACAAACTTAAATTACCATACCAATAAATATGATATGTTTGGAAATTTTTGTCTTAATAGCATCCAAGCACTTAACAATTAGTACATTGTTTTTCATTTGCCTTAAAAGAATGTCATAAAAAGAAAGTAACTATTTCATTAGTTTCTGCTTTACCTATATTCTACTGTCACATCCCAAAAACAAACAGTATCCTCTGTAAGCTGTATCTCCAAAACTGGTTGTGCTCCATTTCTGTCTTTGCTTCCAGCAGGATTAATGTGCATGGAACCATTCATACCGAAGTGAATCCTCAGAAAGAAAGAGAGTTTTTATAGGTATTTTAACTTCACTATGGTTTGCAAGCATTACACCAGTCTAGTTTTAGAACCTGTGAACCTTACCTAACCAAGTATGTATGTACATTAATTCTAGTTACTACCAGTAACACAGCAGTAAACTGTTAGCTTACACAGTGCTCAATTCCCAGAGAAGAATGCTCCCCAAGTAAAAATCCCTGCAAAACATCACTGGTTTTGAGTAGTCTTCATAATTCATTATACAGAAGTCAAACCTGATCATTAAGTAGCACCATTTTCTGGTGCACTTAGAATTTTTTTCACTTGACGTGCTGATCTTCCAACACAGATTCTTAAACCTTCAAGAAAGCTGAAAGAAATTAGGCCACTTGACCAGAAAATTTTCTGTTAAATCAGGCAGAAGTGACCTGGTATAAAAAGAAAGAATTTAGTCCCTGTATTCCCACCGTTATCACTGTTATCCAGTAATGCCATAAACAAAGTAATTTCTATTTGCCATATGTTGTTTTCTGCTTTTCTTTGCCTACAACCAAGGCAAAACCTGCAGGTCAATTAAAAATTAATAAAAGAAATAAATTGAAAAATGCACAGATGGCAAAGCAGAGGAACAGATTCTGTCAAGCATTCATTTTACAGATAAGTAATGCTTTAAGAGGTCTTAAGTTTTATAAAATATTCTACCAGGAGCTATGCTTGAGCAAAGGACAAGTCTGACTATTATCTCATACATTTTATTTATTACAAATTCACCTGGTACAATCAAGTCCTAAAAAGCATAAGACAGAGGGAATGTCCTATTACTATACACTGTATATCAGAAAAAGTGGATTATTTTGTACTTACAAGAGGATTTAACAGCTTAAACTACATAAATGACCAAAGAAATGCAATATCAGGTCTCTATTTCCTTTAAGCCCAGCTTTTTTACATTTCAGGAAGGACAGACATTTTAAATATTTACAGATGGGCTAACACAATATGTCATTAAGCCTATTCTTAAAGTTAACTCTTTAAAACATGAAAAAAAAAAATTAATGCTATGAGTTACTTAAAAAACTATGTCTTTCTAAAACTCTTCCTACAAGTCAGTTCAGGTAATATAAGTTGTTTCAATCACTTTTATCTTCAACAGCCATTTCCAATTCTCAAGTGCCATGAGTAAGTACTGCACAGACTTAACTAGCCAAACTTATTTTTAAACCTAGACAAATGTCTTTTTAAACCAAACTCTTGCATCTTGCTAACAAATGGTGATGCACTAAATACTTCCACAAAATTATATTTCATTCAATTTAATTGCTGATAGTTTCATTTACCAAGCTCCAGTATACAGTTTAAAAGGAACTTTAAGAATCACAACTATTAGCTATCCTAGTACCTTCTCACTTCATGACAAGAAAAAAAAATTAATCACCCCTACACATTTACATTCAAAAGCATTATGAAATTGATAATATTTAATTCTAAAGTGTTTCATTACCTTTGATGTTCTGAAATAGGGCAAAACAGAAATCTTCTTTTTAATTACAAATAGAAAAGGCATGCTAATTAAACCTAGGATCTGTTATTCAATGAGAACTAGTACTAAAGACTTGATAATTTCTTGTTTTGAAGCAAAATGGTGAGACTTTAGAATTATTCAGTCCGATACAATATTGCAGGGATCTGAATGTACTGCATGTACTACAACTGTTTTGTCTCTAGAAAATGCAACTTCCTGTTTGAAACAAAGCATGTCAATAATATCTGTCCTTTTCAGATCCCTTTACACGGAATCTTGGAGTAAAGAAGTAAATTCTCTGAACATGTGACTATATGCAGTACTCCTGTACTGCAGAGAGGCTGATGAGAAGTTTCTCAGTAACACTTTCAAATCTCTCAAAGTGCCATTAGCAAGAACAAGATGACCCCCTACATACATTCGGTCTGAATGCATAGGAAGCCTTTTTCTCACTTCTTACCTCAAAGCTTTCTGATCAAAATACATAAAAAGTTCCTTTCCCAATGTCTCCACACCCCTGTAAACATGTCCAACAAGGAAATCATGAATTCTCTCTTTACTTGCAGCAGTCTGAAAAATGAGCACACATACACACACAAAGATTAAAGAGAATTTATATTGCTTACATTATAGCACCAGTATACATTCAGCAAGCAGCTGTATGTATCAATTTTCCAACTTGGACAACATTATCTATTTTCTCCTTAAGCATTCTACCAAAAACAAAGGGACTATTAACCCAGGAAGCAGGCACTATTGCTAATGCTATCATAACTTAGCTCAATTTTTTTCCTAATTGAAACAATAGATCTTTTTTATCAGGGAATTTTATGCCTTTTCCTTCAAGTCATGAATTTATAATAAGAGTTTCAGACTGGTGTAAAATAAACAGGTACAGTTTGAATATTAAAAATATGTCAGAGTGTCAATTCAGTCATTTCCAGATCTATATACTTCTGAAATGTTAATAATAGGTTTTCAGTGTTTTGCATAGTGCATTGTGTATTACAGAAAAGCTTCCACTGAGCCCACAGATATCTCTCTTCCTACTAGTTTAAAGTCTAATCTCAGAAGCAGATGAGCAGCAGGTGGGACACCACAAGAGGACAAGAGAAATGTGAGATTGAAGCAGTCATGTTTTCTTGCTTAGCACATGAAAATACATTGAAATTAGAAGGGATGTCTACAGATTATCTGGTCCAAAGCCCTGGTAAGAGCAGAATACATTTAGGACAGGAAGCCCAGGGCCTTGTCCAGTCAGTCAGAGCAGCTCCAAAGATTACAGTCTCTTTGGGTCCTTGTTCCATGGCTTGACCATTGTTGCGGTGGAAAATTTTTCCTAATACCTAATGAGAATGTCTCCTGTTGTCACCTGCACCTCCTGCTTCTCACCCAGTGTGCAGGTCCACCAGAGCCTAGCTCTGTCTCCTCCATATCCTCCTTACAGGTAGCTGAGGAGAGCAATAAACCCCCAGTTCTATCAGCTTCTCCTGGAGCACCATGTGCTTCACCCTGCTAATCATACCAGAGGACCCACTCTAGTATGTTATTATCTTATTATTGGGGAGTTGGAAACTCAGGTGCAGCCTTGCAAGTGCTGATCAGAGGTAAGAATCACTGTACTCAACCTGCAGAGCCCAGCATGGGGCTGTCCCTCCTCCTTGGAATGGCACACTAGTGACATGGACTCTGCTTTTACAGGACCATGGGTCCTTCTGATGCAGAGCCATTTCCCATCTGAGCAGCAGCCAGGACTGTGCTGTTCCAGGACACTCCTCTGTTCCACATGCAGGATTCTGCAACTCCTGCAAATGCTGAACCTGACATTCTACCAGCCCATTTTTCTCAGGCTGTAAAGGTCCCCCTGACTAGCACCCTAAGGTCCCTTCAGACCCTGCTGGGACAGCTTCACTGTCATCACAGCCCTGACTGAAAGGCAGATACACACATCAGTGCTTCAATCACAGCACTCAATTTCAATGCAAATTTGCATGAAAGCAACTCTGGCAAACCAGCCGGGCTTCTGCTAGTTAGTGACATTTCAGAGCTACTCTCTATGCAATCTCTCACTGTATTATTACCTTGAAATGATATACATTTAGAGAGTTTTATGGTTATTATTCTGTCAAGTAGGAAAATAAAAATATTTCTTTCATAACATCACTTACCTTGTGTGTTATCAAAATATGAAGAAAGCAAAATTTTGCTCCCATGTAAATGTAAACAGTTCATGCTTTCTAATAAAAGTACTGGAATCTGTTGTGCAACAAAGTTTAAGCCACTCGGGCTTGTTTAAAATAAACCAGAATAAGAAATGACTGAGATGGAAAACTAACTTATCTTTTCAAATATTTGAAGTTAAATTCATATCTCTGTGGTATCAGGTAAACCCTTACAGTCATCATAGTACAAGCTCTCCTGAACAGTGTAATCTTCACCAGTGGCCAAGGCTTTGGCCATGGTTAGCAGCCTCTGTGAAATCTAAAAAGCCCAAGACCCTTAGGTTGGTCATTTTCCAATGAACGGAGGCTGCCCTGAGGTGACTTTTACTGCACAAAGTGATGAAAATGCATCTATTTGAGCGAGTGAGATTTCTTTTTGAAACCTTAGGAGCATAACTCCTTACTTCAAAAATCTGTCCTGAAAGATATTAGCCTATAAAGGCTAATCTTAAGACATTAACCTATAAAGGCTAATCTTAAGAAATTTCATAGACAGATATATTTTCAACCACATTCTTTCCTAAATTGTTTCATTAAAGAACTATCTTACTGTGCCTTAATCAAAACTCCTACACTGCTTTAAACACACTGGAAGTGGGTAAAAATTCCCCAACTTTCTGCCTGGAGGTATCCAATATACTTACTTGGGACACAAGCAACACACAGTCTTTTAAAGATGAGCAAAATGAGGCATGGAAAAAAAGATCCCTTAGCTAGCTCTGTAATCAAAATCAGAGGACAGCACCTACACACTCATCAGCCAAGGCCTGCTTACTGACACCCTGATTTCCCCATCTGCCACAAGCTGGGTCCCAGCGGCTTTGTAGGAGGGAACTATGTTATTCTGTCAATGGAAGGATAAAAACTAGTAGGGAAATGACATACCATGCACACTGAAAGTAAATGTCACAGTGTTTATTTAAAGATCTGGTCTAATTAAAACTGCTTAAAAAAAATATATAGATATAAAAGCCCCCTTTCTGCAGGTCAACGTGTACCTTTGTCATGTTTCACACAGATTAGAATCATAGCATGGTTTGGGAAGGACCCTGAAGATCATCTAGGACATGCCTAGCCTGACACTATGAATAAGTAAGATTAAGAGAAATTTCCCTTGTATTTAATGTTTCCTCAAGCAACACGGCATTTTGAAATTTATCCTAAGTGAACACGAGTGATTCCAAAAGCTTTCTCTCATTACTCTTCAAAGCTCCTATTTCTACAGCTTCAGCACTGCCTTTACACACCTGATCTGCCGAGACTTATTATGTTGTTGACAAGAGTATTTCACAACTTACAGGAAGAATACTGACAGTATTCGCGGATGACACCCACCCACCACCACCCACGGACGGGGGGCACCAACCTCCCCGCTCGGAGCCCCGGCCGTGTCCTGGCAGCCCTGGAGCCCGCCCGCTCGCCTGCCCTCACCCGCACCTGGCGGCGTTTTCCCCCCGGACACCCGCGAGCAAAAGCGCGGGGCCCGCGGCACCTGCCCGGGCTTGTCCCCGTTCCGGTCCCTGTCCCCGTTCCCGTTCCGGGCCCTGTCCCGGTCCCGTCCCCGTCCCGCGGCCTCACCGCGCCGCCGCCCCGCGCTGCCCGCAGGCGCTGTCCCCGCCGCAGGCGCGCCCGCAGGCGCTCGGCGCACAGCGCGCAGCCCGGGCCCTCCACCATGGCCGCCAGCAGCGCCGCCCTTCCCTTCGAATGTCCCGCTCGCCTGAGGGCGGTGCGGCCGCGCCCGCCCCTTCCTGTTCGCTTCCTCCGGAGTGGTGCTGCCCCTGCCGGTGTGTTCCCGGGTACTGTCTAAAGCACGCGCTTTAGAAGCATCTTCTTTCGAGACTTCATCCACAGAGATTAATTTCAGTGTTTTAAGAAGCCGGTATTTAATAGGGTTCTGCAGTCAGATCAGGTTTCCAGACCAGGAAGTAAAATGCTCCTTGACCCGCCGCATTTCAAGTACGAGCAGGCATAATAGACTTGTTATAAACGCGTATAAAGTTGGCTTTTTGCAAATATTGAGTGTTGTACATATAAGGTTGTTATGAATACATATTATGGTATTGGGATTTCTTTTGTTTCTTTCCGTTTTTGTTTTTTTTTTTCACACCCATATAGGATGTGTGTTATGGAAGTAGTTTTAAAGATACGGTTTTCTTTAGGAGTAAAAACCAAGTAAGTTGATAAAGTGTCTTTGTAGTAAGTGCTTGGTCAGGATAGCACCCAGTGAAGACCTTGCTACTGCTAGACCAGCCACCAGCACCGACCATCTGAAGAAACTGTAGACCAAGGCCCAAATTAAGACTGATAAGAAGAATTAATTAAAACCACAGCCAAGAAACATGCACGCTCTAAAAAGGCAGGACCAAGGAGTGACCATGCAAAACGGCTCCCAGAAACATGGAATTAAGTTCTTAGAAAAGTTTNGGTCCCTGTCCCCGTTCCCGTTCCGGGCCCTGTCCCGGTCCCGTCCCCGTCCCGCGGCCTCACCGCGCCGCCGCCCCGCGCTGCCCGCAGGCGCTGTCCCCGCCGCAGGCGCGCCCGCAGGCGCTCGGCGCACAGCGCGCAGCCCGGGCCCTCCACCATGGCCGCCAGCAGCGCCGCCCTTCCCTTCGAATGTCCCGCTCGCCTGAGGGCGGTGCGGCCGCGCCCGGCCCTTCCTGTTTGCTTCCTCCGGAGTGGTGCTGCCCCTGCCGGTGTGTTCCCGGGTAGTGTCTAAAGCACGCGCTTTAGAAGCATCTTCTTTCGAGACTTCATCCACAGAGATTAATTTCAGTGTTTTAAGAAGCCGGTATTTAATAGGGTTCTGCAGTCAGATCAGGTTTCCAGACCAGGAAGTAAAATGCTCCTTGACCCGCCGCATTTCAAGTACGAGCAGGCATAATAGACTTGTTATAAACGCGTATAAAGTTGGCTTTTTGCAAATATTGAGTGTTGTACATATAAGGTTGTTATGAATACATATTATGGTATTGGGATTTCTTTTGTTTCTTTCCGTTTTTGTTTTTTTTTTTCACACCCATATAGGATGTGTGTTATGGAAGTAGTTTTAAAGATACGGTTTTCTTTAGGAGTAAAAACCAAGTAAGTTGATAAAGTGTCTTTGTAGTAAGTGCTTGGTCAGGATAGCACCCAGTGAAGACCTTGCTACTGCTAGACCAGCCACCAGCACCGACCATCTGAAGAAACTGTAGACCAAGGCCCAAATTAAGACTGATAAGAAGAATTAATTAAAACCACAGCCAAGAAACATGCACGCTCTAAAAAGGCAGGACCAAGGAGTGACCATGCAAAACAGCTCCCAGAAACATGGAATTAAGTTCTTAGAAAAGTTTATATATACATATTTAAGAGGGGAGTGGGGGGTGGTGGTGGTGTCTAAAATAGCAGCAGCAGGTGTGCTCTTGGCTCTCCCCAGCCGTGTATTTTGCTTTATGGCCTTGTCCTTATTGTCTTTTATTAAACCTTTTAAATCCTACCAAGAAAGTGAACTTCGCTTTTCACGGACTCTACTATCTCTAAGAAATTAGGAGAATTTGCATTGCTAGGTAGAGCACTGGACACCATTTCCCAATGGCCAGCTCTTGAGGCAATACTGATCAAAACCACTCAGTCTTATTTCTTACATATACACAGCCCATATCCACTCTTCCATCTGGGTTCAATCAAAATGTATTTTTCCTAAAAGATTTTTTTTTTTAACATGATCAGGCTAAATGACATTTGTTGAATAAAAAATAATTCACATTTTCTGCTGAAGCTGGGGTGTTCTACCTGGGTTGCAAGTGCCTTTCTTTCTTTTTCTCAGTGACATTTTTAGTGTGATCTTTTAATATCAAGACAATAAGGCAATTTTTAGTCAGATAATTAAGCTCAAGAGTCAGAAATTGGCAGTGTTAAAAAATGACATGCAAAAGTGATTTTTCTGCTGCTCTAGAATGCTGCCTTACTGTTCTTTCAAGCAATTAGAAATTCATACATAACTTAGATTTCTGTATTATTATTTAAAGTACCTTGAAAGTACAGACTATAGTTCCTGTCACTTGGCAGTCTAATAAAATGTTTTTCATTATAAGGAATGTCATTTCATAGCTGGGTATTTTTCAGTAGGTGATTTGTGCAGTATGTTACAGGAGATTGGGTTTTCAATTCCACATCTAATTCTGCAGATGAATCAGAAGTTTCAGTAGTAACCATTATTTAGGTTCTCTAGCCATTTTTCCACTTAGGTACATGAATTTTAACCAGAGATTCTGCATTAACTCACCTTTTGCATGCACTTTTGTTCCATTAAAAGCTTAATTCCAGGTATGCACAATCTGTAGTTGGTGAGATTTATATTAGAGTGTTTGGCGGTGGACAAACATTTGGGAATTTCTTTGCTGCTATAAAAACATTTAATAACATATTTGCAACAAAGGCAAGGGAGGCAGCACTGTAATGCAGCACTGACTGTTCTGTATTCTGAAGCAAATGACCAGTGCTGAACTCTAAATCAGGATCGTTTATAGGTAAAAAAGTACCTAAATGACAATAGCTGAATGAAGAACAGTTGTTGGGCAGTATTATTGCTGATGGAGTTTTTAAGTGATCTAACAGTGTAGCCAAGTGAGAAATGGACAGCTGTTTGTGTTTTACAACGTTCTGAACAGAAGAGTCTTAGCTGCTTTTGTGAAAGTATTTCCTTGAGTCAGGAAAACTCAATTGCTGCCATTCAGCTTCAACACAGAAGTTCCCAGGCTACAAGGTATGTTTTAAATATAAAAAAATAAAAGCTGCATTATATTTATTCCAGAATTCTCTGTTAGGATTTAACATTTCTTGGCAGGTAATTCCATCAATAGTCGTTCCCACCTTCTTTTGATTTTGAAAAATCCAATGTCCAGGGGAATCTCTCCCTCAGGTAATTAAATGTGCAAATTACAAAAAAGCAAACAAGCAAATAAATCTCACTCAAGTGTAAGTTTGACATTTGACTATTTTTTTTACTTCCTGTCTGCCTTTGCATCAACAAAATCAAACTGTTCTGCTGTACAATAATTGATACAGCAAATAAGACAAATCATCTGCAGTGAAAGGTAAAATCTATTTTTAAAACACAAATGGAGTAAATCTACATATGCTCATAAATTTGTCTTATGTTCTTGAAGCTCTGTGCACAGCTGCCTCTGTTATTTTTCCCCATGGTGTTTGCAGCCATCATTTCTTGGTTTATTTGTGCATTTGCATATTTACCTTCAGATAATAGCATACAGCAGGACAGTGTGTTCAGCATTGGACACTCACATTTTGGTATATTACTGCAGTTGTGATCTCATTCCAAAAAATAATTAAACACAATTAAACACAAAAATACATTTCTTTCTAAAAATTCAGGTTTCCCAGAATTATAAAAAGGATACAATTCCTTTTTAAATTCAGTTTTACAGAATTTGTATAGAAGCCCTAATTCTCTGCCTTGATGTTCCCTGTTCAAGTAACAGGACATTTGGCATAAAACTGATGTGCCTAATTTATGCAAGTACAGCTACTGACATCCAACTGCTAAAAGTTTTTAGTTTATGCATATTTTCTCCCTTGAATTACTACCTTAATCTTAGGACATTGGTGCTCAGTTTAAATATCTAAGTTAAATTTGCAATTAATAGAGCTTTGAAAGTGGTGTTGGCAAGTGGATATTATTATCTGGCAAATATAGATCAATTTAAATAGAGACCAACTTAAATATCATTGTAGATCGAATAGTAAAATTACATTTTTCTGAAGGCAACACAAGAGGACAGAAACATGCAAAGTATGAGCACACTGTTCAAATTCAGCAGTATGAAGAACTTCAGCTCTGAGATCCTTGCTAACACATAGGGATTTTTTTTTTTCTACTGGCTGGTTGAAGTGTACACTGAACTACAAAGATATTCCCTTTATGGTGACAAAATCTTGGATAAAAATTAATATCCACCAGTGGATGACTGGTCTGTTTCGTGGTTGCCTAGAGAGTTAATGTGAACAGTTAAGCACACTCAAAATTGCTCATCCTGTAATCCAAATGAAATCCTTCCTAAACCTTGTAAAAACATTCCCAAATCCTTCAAAATTAAGTCTCTTAATGCAATTAATCCAAATAGTTGCACTGTCCAGGGAATGTGTTCTGGTTATAAATTCTTGGTCTACTTGCTGATATTTGAGGGTCATGCATAGTTGATACAGACAGTCAAATTATTTTTTGTCAGTTATCTGAAAATAAGTAATGCCTTGAGTGTTTGGATTCTTTTATTAGTAGAGAGGTCTTACTTTCCCTTACCAAAAAAAAACCTTACTCTTGTAGCTTTGTTTTTACAGCTGCAGTTATTGTAAAGATAAAGATCAAGGAGGTTCTTTGGGAACTGCAGTGAATTATCAATATAAAATTATTAATCAAGTTGTGAATAAATAACAGCTTCAGTATGAGAGTTTCTTGCATTTATTTCATTGTTGCAGCCTTAATAAAATGCTACAGCTTACATACAATTCTCACTGAACATAGAGTATGAGTTCAATATGGAGTAATTAATGGATTAATGGTTTGGAAGTAAAAGAGATAGTTGAGACTTAGAAGTTCTGTCCTAATTTCTAGCTATTGAAAACTGGTCACAGATAAGCAGATTCTTAGGGTTCCAACTCATAAACTAAAGAAGAAAGAAAAATACTTACAGAAGTATATCTTGTAGTTGAAATTTCCAGAGGACATGCTTTAGAATTAGGCAGATATAGGAATATAGGATGCAAAAAAAACTAAACTGCTTAATTATGTCTGCAATTATATTTTTAAAAGTTACTATTTTTTTCACAATATTATGAGAATTTCCCTGGGTAATGATTAAGAGTATGACAGGTTCACCTATCAATGGCTGGTTGGCCATAAACAAGACACCACTCTTTTAGAAAACATAGCTTTATATCTCTACAGCAATCCTTGATTTCCCTAGAGATAAAAAAATGAAACTTCTTTGAAAACCTGGGCTAGTTTGATATGCTAGTTTCAGCAGAGTAATTTTGCCATTTTCAGTCAGGAATTTGATATGGATTGCTTTCAAGTACCGAAGATTGTACTTCTTTCCAAAGAGACCTTCATTTCATACTGTCTTAATTTGTTGGACTTTTCTGGGTGGGGGGGAGGGAAGCAGAAATAATCTCTCTTAAATGTGAATTTTTCTGCTGCTCAGACTAAAGGGTTAAATCCGCAAGAGGGTGTCAGGATTAAAAAGAGACAGGCAGGCTCTTCCCACTCCCTAGAATTCAGTGATAATCGAGGACCATCAGCTATGCTATATATCTGAGGTGATGGAAACTGTGAACCCTTTGTGTAATCGGTGGCAATAGGTAGGCACCTCACCAGACAGCAGTTTGGAGCAGGGGCTTCATTAGGTCTCTCCATTAGCCACACAGGGAACAATGGCAGTTCCTTCTATTGGATACCCTGCTGCAAACCTTCAAGCAGTCACCTATTTCCCACATGCAGTGTAAGGGGAGGGTTTTGTTAGAGAGCATGGCTCAGTCATATGCTGAGCCAGATACTATCTGCAAGTGCCGATGGAGTTTCCTAGATGCCTCTGCAGTCTGGATTTGTGGCAGTGAAACTGCTCCTTTGGTTAGAAATCCAAGTAAAGCAATTTTATTTTTCAAAAAGAGAACGTGGCAGCTTCTTTAAGCTGCTGTAGCAATACAATCAGTGGTGCCTCCTTCCCCTGGGAAGTGGAGAAAATTGATCCTACAGCTTTCCTGAGAAAGTGTGCAATAGACTAAAAAAGACACCATTCTGAGCTGTTCCTCTTGCCAGAATACTTTTTCTTTGCATAACATGCTTTGTTTTTCACTAGGGCTATGACTATTGCCAAGGTGATAGATTTAATTTAATCATTTACCTTCGCCTGGAATTACAAAATATAATTTTCAATGTATGACTTCTGAACATAGCCACCTCAAACTTTATGTTTTGTAATAGAATTACTTCTGGAAGGATATTCTGATCTAAGACTGTGATCTTTGTGACAAGGGCTTCTGAGATTATTAATTTAATTTTGGCTTGTTGGAAGTGAATCTGTGTCTTAATGACATTGTTAATAAGTTATATTCTTAAGTATTCAGTATCCATCTGCTTTTTTTTAATTTTCAAATTGAAGAGAAATGTTTTACTAAAAGATTCCTCTTGTTTTCTCCATCAGAGTACCTAGTAACCCAGTGAAAATGACGTTTCCTTTTGTGACACTAGATCAACAGTCTATATGCTGCTTCAAATCATAAGGAGTGCTTTGAACCTAGGTATATTCCTTCTTGTGCAACTATTTTAAGCCAGCAGGAGAAAGACTTGCAGAGACCACTGCAGGTGAGACTACACTCCTCCCCATGTTTTTGTTTGAGTTGACCATGTGACCATTACAAGAAACAACATCCCTTGGAGCACACTCCAAAAGCAAGATATGTGGAAGTGGTTAAACAATTCCACCTATAGATGAAGTATAGACAAAATGGTATCAGCTCTTGATTTGTGAGCACATTCTGGGTGGAGATAATTTGCTACAGCAGAAAGTTAGCTTCCTAGGAAAAGAATTGGCAGAAAGATTAGAATGTCTCCTCAGCAAGTTCACTGATGATATGAAGTTGGGAGTTTAGTTAAGTGACTTTTTTTTGTGTTAGAAAGCAAAAGTGGAGAAAAAGAAAGATCCAAAAATATATGAATTTTCAGAGATGCTCACTGTAGTACACAAATGATGCATTTCAAATTTCTTTCCTGAATGTTTCTTCTCAAAATATTATACCCAAAGGAGAAAAGATCTTTTGCAATTCTTAAATTATAGATTAGTATTGGAGTAGAATTGACTTAGACCCTATTTAAATTCAGAAAAAAAAATATTTGGAAAATAATTGAAAAGGAAAAAGTTACCTTATAAGTTTGTACTGAAAACTATAACTCCTTAAAGATTCTTACTCTCTTCCTAGGTACATACTCTTGTTGCTTTTAGAGACTCAAATCTGTCAGCATAGGTGCCTCTACCCATTCAAACCAGCATAATCTAATTTACAGTCATAGTTTAACTTCATTTGAAGAAATTATATGACAGCAATGTGCAACTGCCTCAGGGTGGGGACAGCAGATCTTACTGAAGCTGGATATTCATGGGATAAGTAAAGACAACCTTCTTGGCAATTTATGAACACTGCTCATAACTTTACTGCATCTTGAGACACAGTTCAGGGCCAGTACTTTTCCTTGTTTTATTGATGGGTATTGGCTCATCCCAAATTAAATAAAAGTTACTACACCTGTCTGGACGAGAAAAGAAAACATTTAGAACTTGCAGTAGTTTATTCAAACAGAAAAGTCTTGAAGATCTTTAAGATAAAATGTCCAGCAGTGCCTCTAGGCTAGCTACATGCTAAATCAGATGAAAGGAGAAAACTGGTACCTGGAGAGAGGCAGAAAAATTCTTTGTTCCCTTCTTGCCTATAGTGCATTTATATGTGCACTGCTCTGAGGTGTATTCACTTATGCTGCATGTTTTACATTAAAGATTAACACCTCAAGGAAAAAAAAAAAGACGTTAGGAGAATATGATCCTGTTGAAGAATTTGCCAAATTTTCTTCAACATTCAATGTTATACTTTAATGCCATATTCGAAAATAGTAGGCTAATATTTGTTCAAAAGCATAGATAGTATTAGAAGATTCATGAAGTTGTAATAACAGAACAAAATAAGTGATAAGTGGCTGGGCAAAATACAGCGAGGCTGTCCTGGTCTTGGCAAGGTTAATTTTTGCAGTAGCTGGGACCCAGATGTTGTTCTGTAGCACCTCAGGTCATTGCCAGGGGTGGGAAAAAGGGCTTTTCCAGGGAGAAGGGCCCTGCTGCTGCAGGCAGTGGGGTGCCGGTCCCTCCCGGAGGGGGCACTTGGGTGGCGCTGGTCCCGAGCCGGGCAGGGTGGCCCGAGGCTAAGGTCGGGTTGAGTGCCGCGGTGAGCGTTTTTACCTGTGAATCACCTTCTCTCTTGTAAGCTTTTGCTTTTAATATTGTTGCTGTTTTCGTTGGGGTTTTGTTTGTTTGTTTGTTTGTTTGTTTGTTTGTTGTTGTTTTTTTTCCTTATCTCATTGCTGTTACCAGTAAATTGTCTCAATCCATGCATGATTTTTGCCTTTTGTGCTTCCAATTCTCTCCAGCCCTCTACATGAGTGGGAGGAGAGGAAAAGGGAAAGAGAAGGAGTAGCACGTGATTTGGAGTATCTCAGTGAGAGTACTAAATTGGAAGGTACTATTCTTAAATCACGAAAGAGGACCATAGCAAAAATGTTGCTGCATCCTAGCAGATACGATGAGTTTGTTGGGGTTTTTTTGTGACACAGATAGTATGAGTCTTAGTACCTTGCTGTAAGCCTTTATCAGCTGTATGTGTATATGCAGCACTCTATTTTAATTACTCTGAAGATTCAAGGCTTAGAGGGAATAGCAGGGGTCTCTAATTATCTTCACAAACTAGTGATCTGCCCGAAAAATGAGGAATGAATAAGCATTAAGCAGTCAGAGGCCAGTACTTAATCACAGAGTGATGCAGGAAGAGTGGAAGATAAAGAAATGCAATTTTTACTGACTTGGCAGGGCCCTGAAAATTACTAAAAATAATCCTTCTTTAGTAAAACACACCAATTCTAGAGATAGAGATTTATGATTTATTCTATCAGTAATGTTTGACTAGATATTTTAGGATTCTTTTTCTCCTATCTGTGCCATACTTCTGATACTTTTATTTTACATGTGTCTGTTTAGGCATCAGTAGCATTTCTGGAAGGACTCTGATGAGAATAATGTTTTCCAAGCATTGTTTGTAATTTTTCAGTCCAAGTTCCAAGGAAATAAAGACCATTCTTTCCTTCCTTTGAGAAAAAAAAAAAAAAAAGATGACATTGGGATTTAAGTCATTGCTATTCACAAACTATCCCTGACAAAAATAGGCTGAGGATTATCTCTTTAGCAACTTTTGAATCAAAGCTGCATTATTGATATGAAGCTAAAAAGGCTTTGCAATTCTTTATATAATTAAAAGCAACTGTTATTATGGAAATTTTTCAGAACAGCTGTTGTATTGGAAGAAAGGTTACACTCTTCTCTATCAGTAATCCCTTTAAATCTCTGACATGATTCATTGCTCCTCAGACAATGCCAGTGAATTAAACAAAACTGGATGCCTTCCATACATATATTTATTACTTGCAACCCTATGAGCAAGAAAGAATGGGAAACAGAACTCAAATTGGCTAATGAAAGTAATGTGAATGTCCCATTTTATGAACTTTATTTCATCAAAAAATGAGTACTTCCAAAGTACTCATTTTACCCAAAAGTGATGTCCAGCTTCCTGCCTGCCCCAAAGAGCTGCTTTATTCTTGAGCCTTAGTCAAGGGTAACCATTTGGAAGGAAAAGATAGATCTTGCTGAATTTGGTAAAGGCTAGAGACAGTTTTGATGTAGGATAAAAAGCTTTAGCTCCTTATGAATTTCTGCCTGTCCTTGTGGAGATTCGAAAAAGATTTTTCCTCCTGGCTGGAAGGAGGCAGCATATCATTACTGCAGCTGAGGTTTTCATTTCATTCCTGGCTTTCAAGCCAGGAAAGCAGAGAAGGGCCAGCCAAGATTTTTCTTTTCTTTTTGTTTTCTTTTTCTTTTTTCTTTCAAGGGATTGGAAGGAAGCAAAAAAAGGAAACAAATATAGGCCTCAAGGAGGAGAATTGATAAATGACTTTGCTGGGCTTCAGAGTGAATAGATGTAGTGTATTTTCAAGACGTGAGGAAAGTCAGAAACAAAGAAGCCTGGACTTGTAGAGGAGCGGGAGCGCGCCTCCTTTTCGAAGTGGCACATGGGCTGCCCAGCCGGCCCATGCCACTTTTCGGGGTGG
>VZTB01010291.1:4224-20953 GCA_013397245.1 Thryothorus ludovicianus | reverse complement strand
TACGGACACAGACACAGCCACAGCCACAGCCACAGCCACAGCGAGCCACGGCCGGGCTCCAGGCTGCCTCAGCACGGGAAGGCTTTCACAAACTAAAGCGAGCCCAGCCGAGCTCCGCCAGAGTGTTTGGGAGCTGCATGGCAAGAAGCTGAGAAAGCGGTGTTTGCTTAGCAGAAGAGAGAGGCAAGGCTTTCTACGCTTCTCTGATTTCTGTCTTCACCTGCTTAAGAAAAAGTTGTTAAGGGTGCAGAGTCTCTTCCCAGAAGCTCCCAGCAAAAGGACAAGAGGCAATGCGTCATATTCAGGAATGGAAATATTTTTCTGTATTAAAAAAAACCCAAAACAGATAAATTAATGAAAAGAAGTTAAGAACAGGAGTAGCTGTCCAGGGTGCATGTGAAATCTCTGTATTAAGAGAGTACTCTTGGGAAAAAATCCCATGGAATCTGATCTCATTTTGAATATTGCCTTACTGTGAGTGGGATTAGCTGAGTAGAGGTTTCTTCCAATCTGCTTGTTTCCTGTGAGTCTAAGACCTACATTCTTCATCAGCCAGATTGCTCTTGCAGTGGTTTTAAATTCTATGTGAAATTATTTGTTACTCAAATTCCAAATTGTATGGTGCACATACTGACAACTCAGACTTTTTTTTTTTTTTCTTGCCCTCCTGCTAATGAAATACTGTATCTAAGAGCTATTACCAGAGGACTGTCAAAAACAGTCGCTGATGAAACTGCTACAGCAGTAAGAGGTGGGCTTCTGTACAAAAAGTTTCTGATGTTTTGTGAAGTGGGGAGAAGGTTGCTTTGGCAACAAGGTTATTTGGCAGAGTACAACCTGGCAGAACTTGAGGAGGAAGAGGTTTGACAGGAGTACCAGAAAGTTCAGAAAGGACAAAACCTTTCTTAGGACACACTTTCTCCAGTGTAAGGGTTGGCAGCATTGCAGTACTATGAATGATTTACTCCTTTTGCCCTCGGGTATTTTGAACTCTCTCTACCGTATTTCAACCTTTGGCTTTAGTTCCCTCATGCAGTTTCAGGGTAATAATGGTAAAATTTTTTTATTTAGTGTGGTGCATCACGGATAAAAGAAGGTCATTGATAAGAAGTTGTGGACTGTACCTGTTCTATTACCCATTTTAAGTCAGATCTAATGAAAAATTAAAAAAAAAAAAAAAAAGAAGCTGTATAAATCCGTGAATAACAGTGCCAAGGTGCCATCACTGTAAAAGGTTTTAGACACTGGAGTAACTAGGAAAAGATTAATGTTGGCTAGTACTAAATAGAATCTGATGAAGAAAACTGAAAGAACTTCATACAATAAAACAAAGCCTCTTACCAAATTCCAGAAACACATTTATAGGATTTATATCCACAAATAACATAAATAATATCTTGAATCATGAAATTACACAGTAAGAATAGCAGCAGCAGTAATCTTGGGTTTAAGCAAACTGCTGTTTTAAAATGCAGAGCCCCTGGACTCTTTTTGTAATAGTGGAAAGCTTCCACTGTGGCTTCCACTATAGAGATTATATAACACTAACTATAGAGATTATTTATACCAACAGAATAAAAACTATTGAAACTCACAATGTCCACTAAATGCCCTAATTTTTATTTATTTTTTTTTTCAAAGAGGGAAACACCTTGTTTTAACCATCTGTATGCTGATTTGCTAGCAAGGAAAACAACATCAGGAGATTCAACCACTGAAAAACAGTTGGTGATACCATGTAAGTACATTACATAGATCATTATCTGGGGTGGAAAATTATCCAGAGAATTCTCCATCTGTAGAAGTCTCTGTACAAAGTAATTTAAGTACAGTACAACTTTAGCTAAATAGAATTTGCTATCAAAGATTCAAAGGAAGCTGATTTTCAGCTTGATATGCTCTGGTCTGGGAGGACTTTCATAAAATATGTTGCTTTCTTTTAGGAGTTGATGGGTTTGAGTATTTTTTTTTTTTCTTTAACCTGGGAGTTTGCATCTCTCTACCTCTGTTAATTAGTAACTCTTCTTTTGAAAAAGTAGGAATAGGCTTCTATGAGGAGCATTTCCAGTGATGTGGTTGCTGAGATATCTCTCAGGTATCAGGAACCAAAAGGTTTAGAACTCTTCTCTAGAACCTTGTCAAGACTCTTCATTTTCTGGCTTGCAGCAAGAAGCAAATAAAGTCAGTGAAGTTTTCCTGTAATTGGTGTAATATGTTCCCTGTGGATAACATAGCCAAGCAGGTGGGCAGCATTCTTTTACATCAGCCATATCATCCAAGTAAGCTCCTAACAAAGGGTATGATGAATTATGTTATGAGGAGAAATGTTTGCCAAGGCACCCTGGGATTAGTGTTAGAACTGGTTTCATTTAACATCTTCATTAATGATCTGGAAGAGGGAGTAAACAGACCGTTAATTGAATTGGCAGATATTACACAGAAATAATTCTAGGATCCTAGCTAGACTAGAAATAAAAGCAGACTAAAACCAAAGACAAGTATTAAGAAGATAAGAGCAATTTCTGAAAGCAGTTTGTCTGCAGGTATATTGTGATTGCATATACTTTTGTAAGAGCCATGCGTTGAAACATCTGAAACACAGATGCAATTAGACACTCAGCAGCTGGAGAGAAGTAACACCTACATAAGATACAGTTTCCTTTTTAGCAGGGGTGAGGGGGTAAGGTGGTAGAAACATTGTTGTTTGGTTCTTATTCGGGAAAAAGAGTAAACTACAGTACTCTTCAGAGGCAAAGTCTACCCTGTCCATTTACCTGTCAATATCTGTGTACCTTTTATCCATATAGTAATTTTTGACCACTTCTAAAGTATTGAAGTGTAAGGACCTGACTAGAATTTAACAGACCCCTCTACAGGCACCTCAACTTGATATTGGTAACTACTTTTTCAGATTTTTCAGGTGAATTAATTTACTTCATATTTTTATGAGTAGCTTTTAGACAAAATTGCAGATGGTCTAACAATGTCACAAAATTTATTTGATTATAAAATTTTCTAGAAACAGTATAGGTTTTTTAAATTAAATCTCATTAAATTCCATATTGAAATAATGCTGTATCAGAAGTTTCATGATTTTGATAGGGTTCCATATCAATCTATCCATGCTGCAATCGCCGCTATAGTTTCCTGTTTAAAAAATATTTTTAAAAGAAAAATAAAACTCATTATTTGTTATACGCCAATTTTATACAAGGTCTTGCAAAGTACACAAAAGAATAGCTGTAAACACCAGTTCTAAAAATCAGGCACATACAAATAACAGAATAAAAATCTGCTTGAATTTTTGGAAGCTGTGAATGTACTTCATGTGTAATGTTCTGTGTGGAATGTGGATATATTCCCTATCCCTTTCAATGAGACAGAGATACCTAGACCACAGTAACGTGGGCTGTATGCACTCCCCTTGGAAAAGTCCATTGTTTCTGTAAATCATGGATAAATCTGCACAGCTCGTGTTAAGCTGGAAATCAGCAGCCTGACTGCAGGGCACGATACTGCAGTTCTTGCGGTGCTTGGAACTCTGCTTCAGCTCTGCGGGCAGGCAGAGGAAGCAGGCTCCTGATCCAGCAGCGCTCTCAGGAGGAAGCTGGCAACATAGCAGAATCTGAATAAGACAGAAACTAGAAAAGTATTACTGCAAGTGCATCTGTCAAACCAGGGGATGCTGGAGAAAATGAGGTGATGACAGGTTCGGCAGAAAGAGAAATAGCATAATATGAAGTGAGTTAATGATGCCAGCAATTTTTAGCAGTTGAGAAAGTAAGGGCTGCACAGACAAGGTGGCACTCTATGATTTATGTGCAAGAGGTAGGCAAGGTGATATTTTTTGAAGTGTAGGTTTTAAGCTGCTAGGTGAAGTTCAGATGTTCAATTTGATTGTTGCCTGGGATATAATTATAAAAAACAGTTTTGCTGGAATTATCTGATTATTCAGTGATTTGCTCTCTCTTGTGTTCCAGACTAAATGAGATTACTTACTATAAAGAAATATTTCTTGATAATCAATGAGTTTGGCTTTTTTAATGTCACATCTATGCTGAAAAATTTGATTTCAATTGAATTGTTATCCCTGACTCACCTATGAAAAGTAACAAAAGCCTTTAACTGAATTAAAAAATATGTATTATAAAGATTTTATTTCTATTTAAGAAGGTTTTTTTCTTGACCCAAGGTGCCCGTTGCTTTCATCCCACTCATAACAAACTATAGCATGGGCTGTATAGCAAAAATAAATCATTCCAATTGAGGTACCTGAGTTATTATTCATACTAACAGGATAAATATTAGGAAATGAAAAGTAGTAGAACACTTAAATTGAACTGTGTTATTTTCCTTATGAAAATCAATGAAAACTGAAGAAGTATAAAAATTGACAAAAAGCTATGACATCATTTTAAACATTTTTAATAATGTGAAAAATCAAGGCACCTCTTGCATTTCCTTGGCAAGGATTTCTTTTCAGTGTTTGTTTGCTATAGCTCATTTCAAGGTATTTTGTGTGTAAAAATGAGTGTTCTTCACTACACAGTGATGTTATATGTGCGATGTATGTTTTCTGAGTTGAGCAAATTATTTTAAGAATGAAATGTATATGTTGTAGAGATAAAAATATTATTAATGTGACCTAGATTTGAGACTTCTATAAATTAAAGAAGATGAAACAAATAGAACTAGGTATTGTGTTCAAACAGTGTTCATTTGACCCTCCCTATCTGCAGGCTTGTTTAGTATCTCAAACTTTTTTTCTTGCTAATTGTAGTCAGGTATGAATGCTAAAGCGCATTCAAAAGTAATAAAGTAATTCAGTGCCTTGTATGTTAGGGACATTTAAAAATAATAAATAATACCTGTCAAAGAAAGCTCGTTGAGCTAAGTTTGCAGTAAATAATAATAAAAAATCCTGTAGTACAGCAGTTGAAATTTTAAAAAATATGCATGTGGTCATGTCAGCTTGTAGCACAGTAGTCATTAGTAACTGTGAGGATAGTAGGTTTTAAAATGGTAAAGGAAATGAGATGTGTGTTCATCAGTGTAGGACTGATGTGCTGCTGACAGGATCCTAATTGTGTCATGAACACAACAATGCTGTAATACAACTTCACCATAAGGGACTTACGGCTATAATATATTTTATGAGCTGCTGTGTGGAAGGAAAAACCTATTGCAAGAATTTTTTTCCGTTTTGTTTTTTGTTTTTATGGGACTGATGAAGAGGTGTTGATCATTGAATCAAGTAATGAATTCACAAGATCATGGTAATCAGTGAGGGATAAGTATCTGTTTGATGTGGGAAACATCTGTTAAAGAATTTCTCCTGAGTCTCATCAGTAGCTGGCAAGTCTCATTGCTTTAGCAATGTTTTCATTATAGCTCTGTCTATAAAATGGCATAATATGTTTTGTCCTACTGGTGTCTTCCCAGTGTAAACTAGTAGAAGACCTTTTAATTCCAACTTCTTGTTAGAAGTTGTAACAATATATTGCATAAAACAATATTGTGCTTTTAATCTGCATAGTCCTATATTAAAAATTTCAATTTCTGTGCTAATAGAAATCTCTGAGTATGGAAATAACCTATATATAATCTAAGAGTGACACAATTAGCTGTGTTTAGACCTAGTTTTTTTTAAAATGAAGAAGTAAATTTGTCCTTAATTGTTTAAGACCTAAAGTAGATGTATCATTACATGTACTTGCTTTTCTTGATTCTGTATACAGAAAATACAGGTTTTCTAATGAGCATCTTACCATCACACCTGCATTGATCTTAGAACCGCAAGCTATAGAAGTAAAATAGGCTAGTCTGTCACAGGAATTGGTGTGCCAAACCCTATTTATCTATTATTTTAAAGGATGATGGCCAACATCAAATACTTCAGCAAAGTTGAAACAAATTGCACAGGGGTGGCATCCTTTAAAAAAAAAAAAACAAAAAACAAAAGAAAGATTTTTCAGTTAAGCTGAGCTTGAAACTAACTTTTCACATTGCCTGATATCTCTTTGTCAATGTTAGAGTACTCATACTTAAGAACTTTAACACATTGATAATTTTTTTTTTTTTTGGTGACTTTGACATCATTATATCTTTAGGACATTTTAAGATGATCTAAAGTTTTCTATACAAATCTCATGGACAAAGGAGATTCTTCACAGCCCAGGCTATAAAACATACCCTCCCAGCTGGCAGTGCTTGGGCTGCACCCATCTGCTGGATGAGGGCTGGGCACACACCTCTGTACACACTCTACCTTCTTTAAAAGGGACTATGCATTTTCATCAAACTAAAGGAGAAGATTCATGAACATATGCTAGAGGGAAAATTATTTAGCTAGTGTACAAAATATTTAGCTGTTCTACTTCTATAAATTAATTCAATTTGAGCAGTGTTTGAATAAAATACTTTTCTGATGTTTAGAATAGTTATGTATTCCAGACCATGCATCACGACATTAATTTTGCCTGTCAAAGACACCACTTTATCTTATCTATTCAATATTTACAAATCTTCACCAGACTACTATACACAGTAGAACTGACTGGAAAACATCCAAGATGTAAACATTTTTCTTAGAAAATGAGTAGAGTTGAAGGGAGAGAGAGGTCTTAACTAAGAGATGCACAATAGAAGTTTGAGTCCTAGAATCTGAGTTGTGGTGCAAAATCTGTTTTGCATAACAGTTGTAATAACAGTGATGTTTGAATAAGGGGATATAATACTATTTCACTTTCATTACCAATCTTTTTTGGCTTTGTCAAAACATTGGATACGATTAACAATTCTTTAATTGCTTTACATCTATGAAAATATATTTTATTATTTTGTCTAGTGTAACAACATTAATTAAATACATGCTTTTTCTGTCTGCTGCTATCACATCATTGTTATCTTGTGGTAGGGAGTTCAACACAATTATGTGCTTCATAAAAATGCTCTCTTTTAACTTCAAGCCTGTTTTCTTGCATGAATCTTTATTCTTGGATTATAAAAGAAGATAAAGATGTGTTTCCATGTACCTCTTCAGATTCAGCTGAGATTCACTGCTTTTCAGAAGTCATGAGCAGTAGAAAAGAATTTAATCTAGAACTGAAAGATTTCAGAAAAGTGAATTTAAAATACAAGCTTGTGCATACATTCTTATGCTTATCATACTGTAGGAGCACAAATCGACCTCCAATTTACCTGGCTGTACATAGTTCCTCTTCTTTTATCCCTGATCTCTACTGGTCACCATCCTCCATTTCTCAGCTTTCTTTTTTTTTTTTTTAATATATTAGACTTAAGCAAACAAATGCATACTATTTTTTTGCATATTAACAAGTCATCATCTTTATTTGCATATTGGATCATCTCTAACAGTCTGTTTCTTTAGAATTACTTTAATCTGATTTTTGCTTTTCTCAAAAACAAGCCTATATTGAGCATACCAGCAACTTAATACAAGAAATAGTTGCTAGTGCTTGTTTTACTTTGTTAACAACTGTACTAAAATCTGTATTCCTAAAGTAGTGACAAGTACCTAGCATACAAGGTTCTGTTGCTCCTGCAAGTAAATTACAACTGCAAGATCATTGATGCATGCAACAGACCTGGCAAATATAAATACTTGTCTGTGTGTAGTCATACTTTACAGGTAGGAAGATTACTTAGCTAAGCACTCACACTTTTTGTGTTGTACCAGATGTACAAGTGGAAAAGGATTTGTGTTAACATGGGAACACTAACTGTATCATTAAAGACATATCAACTGCTGTGAAATGTCTGAAGAATTTGTTCCAAATCTGAGTTAAAAAAACTCTAGTAGTGGAAGGGAGTGATGAGGATCTAGAAATTATCCATGTTATAAAAAATGACAAAAACTTCAAAAAAGGGGGAAAAAAAGAGGCAGACAGATGGTGGCAGGTGTCATCTTTGGATCCAGGTTACTTTTATAGTCATCTGACTCATGAATTTCTCTCATTTATTACTATCAAAGAGAGGATGAAATAGCTTAGCTTCAAGGCAATACCTAAGCCCTTTACATCTAACTCCAAGCACCTGGCTCACTTCAGAAAGAAAAGCTACTCATCTGTCAGTCTCCAGCTTGAAACTGGCAGTTCCCATGCACAGTTTGCCAGGTACAATTACATCAGTTGGCACAAGACATTAGACTCCCTGTTAAACCATCACAGAACTAAGTTCCCTGGTTTTAGGAGTGATTACTTTGAATTCTGTTAGATGCTGGTTTTTCTGATAGGTTGTTATCAGAAAGGTTGATAATAAAGGATATAATAATGAGGTTGCAGTCTTCTAGAATCCATCAATTCCACAGCAGATCGTCCTTAAGGTAATTATTACTTGTTCAGTCTGAATTTGAATTATGCCATATTCAATATATTTTCACCAGTGGATTCCCAGGTCCACACAGAGGTGCATTGAGATAGATAGTGCTAGAACAGGAAAGCTTTTCTAGTTAGACAAGTTATAGAAACAACAAAGAGCAAAGGTTTTACTGAAAGTCTTTTTGCTATACATGAGAGCAAATCAGAAGTAGGTACATGGTAGTTACCACGTCTCCATACATACACCATGTCTCAGGTGAGGTGTAGTAGAGAACAGCTGGGAAGTAGCTATCTCCAGTTGAGCTCTAACAGTATATGCAGAAATTTTTAGCTTTTCTGAAACTACTCTGAGAAAGGAGAATTATTTATAAAGTGTAGCAGAACATAACTTGTTTAAAAAAAATACTTCCATTTGTTGTCCACAGAGTATTTAATGCAGCATAGCTAGACTCTTAAAATTAGCTCAGAAAATGAAAAAAAGGGGTCAAATAAATTATTTGCAATAAGTTGCTCCCAAACATACCTCCTTTGACTTTATTAGGCATACACTAGGAAAGAACTTGATCTGCTCTTTCTCTGATTAATACCAACCTCCAGTTGCTGATGCCATTATTAAGTTAATTGTTTGGATCATCAATCTGTGTCAACAAAGCTTTCAGAGTGCTTGATGAGATATCAAGCATCAAGCTGCGATGCATTAAAAAATGATGAATTTACATCCAGGTAAAACAATGCCCTTCAGCTATAATAATGCATCACTACTTTGTTTACAAATGGGTATTCATCATGAGACATGGCACGCACAGACAGTTTTGAAGGGGAAAGGCATTAGCACAGTAAATGATCTTTGCAACTAAAGCTGAATACATAGCAAAGTGAAAAAGGAGGGCATGTCAAATTATCTTTTCAGAAAGGAATTATGAATGCAAATTCACACTGGTGTTGCCTGACTCACATTAAATATTAACAAAAGATACAATTCAGTATTAAGATGTCCTTTATCAGAAGAGATGAATCAACACAATAGACTTCTTCCAAAAGTTTTGTTATTGAATAGCATTTCTCACTTTTAGATCCTAGAAAAAATTATTATTCATTTACCCAAAATTAAAAGCTACTTCCTCTAACAGACAGCAGGTGCCAGTGGTCTACCTCCCACCATTCTGGCAGCTGAGGAAGATTCAACTATGTTGGCTGTTTCTCTTCATGCTGCTTCTGCCATTGGTTGGGAAGATTGATATTATTTTGCTAGGCCTGTCAGCTCAAATAACTGTGTGATCACATCACAAGTAAATTTAGTGTAATTAATCTCACAGAGGCAGCAAAGACACTACTGCGCAGGCTCAGCAAGCCAGAAAACGTGAAGAATTGTCAGAGGTCTGACACTCTGATTTCCAGCAAATTAGTAATGCTGGGCAGATTATAGTTATCAAAAAGTATGCCTGCCTGTCCTGTGATCATAATGAGATCATTACATATGTATTTCAAATCTAATTTATTTGTATTAAAACTCTGGAATCATTAGTAATATCTAGAGGAGTACCTTCCATGCCATAAAGTCTGAATTCCTATGACACATTTCTAATTGACCAGAAGCCCCAGTATTTTCCAGTAGGTTATTCAGATGGGCAGTAGCAACATCCAGTGCTGGGGACATATCAATATAGAATTCCACAAAGCCAGAGTATAAGTTAGAGACTCATTAACACCCCAGCACTAAACTTCTGCTGTGAAGATCTGAATAAGTTGTTTGTTAATTCTAGAAGCACTGAGCCTCTAATAATGTATTCTTTGGGAGGAGAATGTACTGTACAAAGTGCAACCATGGCAGAAATCTCTAATCTTATTATTCAGGCTGGTTACCATCATTCTTATGAATAAATTGTAAGACTCCTGAAGCAGCTTTTTTAGGCTGGCCTGTGTCTGAAAATTCTTAGAGTAGTCTCGGTTGATGTCTTCAGCAATTACGTTGCAATTGTCTCAACAGCATAGTTTGACAAGAAAAGAGTGCTCTGGTCAAAGTGACACATTCTGATGGAAGTTTTGACAGACAGGCAATAAGTATTTCTGCCAGATAACAAGTGATTCTGAAGTTAACAAAAATTTGTTCTTTCCTCAGGGTATGAGAAAAGAATTTGTGAAGTCAGTATGCTACCAGCTCTCATTGTTCTCCTTTCTCTGTGCAAAATACTTGTCAGCCTGGCCACTGAGGAGAAGAGGAGGAAACCTTAAAATGAACACTAAGTCTTTCATGCTATTATATCTTAGTTACCTTTTACATTAATCGTATCTATCTCAGAGCACATTAAATTTAAAATAAAACTGACACAAACTTCAGGACAGAAAGTAATTTTCCAACTTAAATTTGAAGTATGCTGGCAAATATTTTGTTTCTGAAGGAGAATATGAGCAAGGGATGACTTTTTCTTATTATAGAAAGTGCAATGACAATCATTTTATACATCTTCAAGGCAGTAAGTAACGTCTACAGCAACTATATGTTAACAGTGCTCACTATCATCATGCATAATTGATTATTTTTCATGAAAAAATGCTTTTTTTTTCCCCCTTGGTTGCAGGGTTATCTGCCAAAGTTCTGTGAAAAATTACAAATAGCTCTAAAAATTGTTTATAAAAGGCAGAAGAATGCTTGCAAAGATAGTCTGGAGATGTTGCAACAATTCCCATTTCTGCATTACATCACTAAAGAATCACCTTTGTGTTCAGAATTTTAATTTGCAAACACAAATCATTACAGTTCATTTGGCTGAAGCAATTATTGTTTGTCTGTCTGGTATCCATTCTCTTGGAGATTATTGCTTCCGTAGTGGGAGCAACCGCACATGAAGCAAGTCCTGAACTACTGCCATCTACTACAAAGAATATTAAAGTAACCCTAAGCAGCGTCAGTATAATTTGTTGTGGTGATCTGGGTGAGATAGTGAACCATCTGTGATAGTTCAGGAGTTGTTCCTGCTGTGGGAGCAGAAGCTTTCAACAGAGAGGTAGGGGAAACAGCTGAGAATGGTAAATTTTACTGTTATCTGACTGTGGCAATAATAATAAGCTTCATCAGATGTTTCTTATTAGTGTGGTTTAACTTACTTCCAAGCGGAAGTGTTCTTGTGCTTCATCTGAAATTCCAGTCTTGTACCTTCCTAACAACTTATATAGTATGAAAATCTTAGATGTTTTAGCCTGTAATTCTTGTATATTTATATTAGGTGAAAAAAAAAATAGTTCAGTCTACTGCTCAGAACTCTGATTGTTTTGAATAATTTTGTTGATTTGTAATATGAATCATTTACATTCACAGTATATTGTAAAATATAATTCAATACAACAAAGTGATGTATCCAGAGTTACATAGAGGGAGCTCTTGCTTTGTTTTTCCAATGCAGTAATGCAATATTTCTGGGCAATAAGACATTTTTGTTACTTGTTATAGGCTAAAGCTGTAGTGCCCAGGATATTGTGTTATTTGCTGACTACCTCATACATATTTCCTACAATACTTTTCTTTAAAATGCAGATGTTTTCACCTGCTATTTATTTCATATAAAGGTGTTAAAAGAATAAACTCTGTAAAATTGGCTTCATGATCTCCCATTGCTCAAAGAAAAAAATTCTCATTCTAGGGTGTATAAAATATGAACAGGAACCCTACAAAATTATCAGTAGAAGAATAAACACTTGTCATGAACCTATGTAGTTTAGTTCCTCCCTTTATCTTGTATTTTTAACTATGCATTTAGTTCCCATCATTGTTAACCTGTTATTTAATCTGCAGTTGCAGATCAAATTTTTTCATGTGTTCAATGTGCTTGTTGTGTTTCAATTTTCCTTTTCCTGGAGTTGTTTGCTTTTCAGAGAATGTTTGAAGTTCAGCTGCTAAACAAACACAAGAAAGAATAAGGTTTCCTTCCCTATTACTTACATGGAAAGCATTCTTTTCTTTCTCGTAGGGAGTCAGAGAGTACATGCTCCATACTCCCTAAGATCTAAGTGATCATATGCTTTAGCCAATTATCACTGGTTTGCCTGGTTAAGCAATCAAAATCTGACACCCTGTCCTACAGTAATAGCCTTTCATAATCATGCAATCCATAGTGTTTGATCCCAGATGAAAGAAATCTCTTATTTTTCTACATACACTTACTGATAATTGTGTCATGGATCTACACATACAGATTTATACAATATTTCTGCATTATCAGTGTAAACATTTAAATGCTCACGTTTATAGTGCCTGTTTTTTAGATAATTACATTAGCCATTGAGTTATTTGTATGTATCAAGTCAACCTTGACTGGACTTAGATTTTGTTCCAGCTTTTGAATATTTCATCTAGAATTTACTAGTTAGTGTGAAGAATAAAACACAGAATGATGAACTGAGATATTTCTGATTATCCAAATGTATAGCTTTCCTTTTGTATACAATTCCAGTAATTTATCCAGATTATTTTGGTAAAGGCTTTTATTTGGTGCATATATACTCCTCAGAGCAGCAAAGCCCAAAAGATTTGAAACAGAAATTTGCAGTGGGACTGGCAAGTGAAATAAGAACAATCCTGAGTCTAGAAAAGGATATAAATGTTCATCCAAAAAAAATCCCTGTTCTGATGCATAATTTAATAATTGTTGATCAAGTTGCATTGCAACTCTGGGTCTTGTAAAGGTCACAAGTACTGTTGTCAAATCCCACTTTGACAAGAATTTTTGGCATGAAGCAAACATTTCTTATTACCTTTGTTCTGAGTAGCCAATGAGTTATGTAATATAAACTTGTTGTAGATAAGTGATAATTTGAGACACTTTTATATAAATAATAATAACTAGTTAACAAAGTCACATGAAAATATTGACCCTATGCTGGGATTTAGTAAATTTTATTGTAGTAATTTTGGTTTATATGCTGAATTAAATTTTCATTTATGTACATTATTTTATTGTCAGTAAAAAATTAAAACATATATATAAATCACCAAAAAATAGGCTCATATTCACAAAACATACCATAAAAATAATCTGTTGCATACTTTGTGCCCAAACACTTATTCAAAACTGAACAATGTCTGGAATCTATCCAAATGTGGACAAATGCTAAATACTGCCAGTATACTGCCAGTATAAAACCAGTCTCTCTTGCAAGTATTCAGTGTCCCTAAGGGAATAGTGACCCATACATTGCCATCCATAATAGCTACTTTCCCAGGAATAGAGGGGAAGGGAATGTTTGTACAACCAACTTTGGTAAGTTGAACTGCTTTTTCTTATTTTTTGTGGTTTAGTGGCAATCAATGGACTCAGAGGAAGGATTGTCTTGCTAATTGCAGTGTCAGAGACAGAGGCAGAAGAATCAATCAGACAAGTGTTTATCTCTCCTCATCCATTGCGCTATCTTGTTTTCTAGTTGGCTTTCATATTGCCTTTTCTATCCAGCAGTGANTATTACACAGCTCAGTTTGAAGGTGGTCCTTTCTAGCATTCTGATCTATAAGCCCTTGCCATAACTGTCCAATAGGCAGGATGGTATAGAGGAGACAAAGAAGAATAAGAGTCCAGGAAGTTTTAAATTTGGATTTCTCCCATCTCAAATGAGGCCTACCAGACAAAAATGCCTCTACAATTCTTAGCAGAGGAGGATGTTTCTGATAGTAATCGCCTGATTCAGACGAATTCTTAAATAAGGATAAGGATAAGCAACATAACTCATTAAATAAGTATGCTTCCCCTTTGACACAAGTTCCACATTCTCTCCAGAGTTTATGACCATGGGAAAGGAAATACATAAGTTCCTAGACTTTTATGGGCTAGGCAGACAGAATCTGAGCTATTCCAGAGGAGCCTTATCTTCCTCTTCCATGTCACCGTTCTGTCCTCTAGTTCATGAAGAGAAAGAGCTATTCAAAGTATGTCTAGAAGGATTCAAGAGTTGAAGAAAATCCCATGCATTCTAAGAACACTGTGGGTAGGAAATGCCTTCTTCACAATGAGAAAATAGCAGGAAAAGATTTTTTTGTCTTTAATTAAAATATAGAACTGCATTCATTGATGGAGATGAACTGTATAATTTTGCTTTAGCAGAGAGAGAAGAATTCACTTTTTTTTTTCTCTTGTTATTTTTTTTTTCTAAAACCAGAGTATTAGTGTATATTCGTAGGTGGAAAGAAAGTGGCAGAAAGCAATGTGAAAGACAGAGCTCCCATGAGGAGAGAACTCAGTGTTGCACTGAAGATAAGCCAGACTTACATAGACTTGCAGGCATAAAGGTTCCTTAGTGAGATCTGTAGCTGAAGGCACACATCACCTCTCAAGAGGGAAGTTCATTCAGTAGAGAAAGTGTGCAGCAGGCAGTGGTGATGAAGACAAGTTTAGACCATGCTGTTTCTTTAGCTTTCCATAATTTTTGTGAAGATTTGCTCTAACTCTCTGCTAGATGTTCATGTTTCTGATGCCATCAGCAATGATTGGTAGTATGCTAAATAGATACAAATGAGGCACTCTGATTGGTTGGTGTGTTATGGAATAATGTTTACCGAATGCTTAAATAACTATTATCAATTTTGTTGTGACTTTTTTTGTGTGCTTTGATTTTCTCTAAGCCAAATTAAAATGTACAGAACAAGATAAGGGGAACAGGGAGGGAATAAGGGGTAATTCTCTTGCAAGTGGTTAGTTGCTTCCTATAAAAATTTACCACAAAGCACATTTGATGACAGTTGGACTGAATTTTCCAGTTGGGCATCCTCTGAAAGGAATGAAATTCTGTTGTCTGGTCCAAAGCACAGTAAGTAGGGCTGATAAGGAGGTTTATGTGAACAGTGTACTATAGGTCTAAGCTAAAACCTGAATGCAGATATGCCCTGTGAAGAATAGCTTGGTGCTATTGCAGAGACAAGTGGAAGTCAAAGTCAGGATCAGGTGGGAGGCAGGGATCTGAGATCAGGACCTGGACAACTGAAGCTGCAGGCTGTGATTTCCTTACCCCTGATAAGGGCTGTGATTGTGTTCCTTGTTTCTTTCCACAGACACAGAGCAGTGACAAATGAGCTCAGAAGCAGGTTACTTCTGTCAGAGTGCACTAGGTGTGATCTTAAAAGACCTGCTAGATCTGGATTCTGGATTTGCTTGTTTTCTGAATGATACCAGGTTTACATGGAAATTAGGAGTTTAGCATATCAGTGCATCAGCTCTGGATTTGAACAAGAGCCTGCCATATAAATGCTGTGAGCACAGCTCAAGCACAGCAGTACTCAGGGAATTGGGCACTTTGGTCTTGGCAGGAACAGGTTTTTATTGTGACATAATTTTGGTTATCTCTGAGAGCTTAAATCTCTTTCTTGAGAAAAACAGATTTCAGAACTGGTGGTTATGATAAGGATTAAGGAGCTGTCCTATTAAGCACTATACAAAATATACTGAGGGACAGAGCTCTGAAGAACATAATTTCAGGCAGAAGAAAAAGACGTGAAATACCTTATCTTGTTTCTCTAGTAGATCAAAGAAAATAATGTTTTCCCATTAATCATATGGCAAATGACTCCATGTTGCTGCTTCTGGTAGAACTGTTTACTTATAATTATTTTCAAAGTAGCCTATTTGTTTGAAAATATGCTTCATTCTTCTAAAACAGCTTCTAGCCTTCTTGTACTTCCCTCATCATCAACTACAAAGTTTGCTTTCTCAGGACAGATTGTGTAAAGTACTGAGTTCTGTTAACTCTATTAAATCAAACCTTACCTCCTTCCACGATCAAACCTTTCAAATCAAACTGCAATATAAATGATCAGAATTAAAGACTGATTCAATACAGCAGTTGAATTATATTTCATTGACCAATGAATCAAGTTACTATTGTAAAAATAATTAATAGTATAGAATTCCTAATGTCTCAAATGCTGATATCCAGTCTTCACTATTGTAAATTCATGATCTGCCTTCTGAGATCACCTTACCCAGCTGTTTTCATGTTATTATTTACTCTGTATATTAATAAAGAAATTATATTCTCATATATCTAACTTAAAGGTTGGTAAGCATGGACTGTAGGTAGTGGAAGGAGCTGCTGATCCAATCTTGTAAGAAGAGGAGAGCAGAGAATTACCAAGAGAAAGTGTTTACACAGATGCCCAAAAGGAGCATTTAGACACAACAGCTCTATTAGCAGAGTTAATTGATAAGCATGACCCAATTCCCTTCAGTCTAATTACACCAATTCCCAAATTCCAGGCAAAACCAACAGCTGAGTAATGCACAGCTGGAAGAAGGGCTTCAAGTGCAGCTGTCTTGCTCCTTTTAACAGAGGATTAAAAAGATTCAAGAGATCATTATGATAAACGGAAACCTTTTGCTCATGTAAACTGTGGGGAGAGTCTGTTTGCTCTC
>VZTB01010290.1:68874-86889 GCA_013397245.1 Thryothorus ludovicianus | reverse complement strand
CCCAGTTCCAACAGATGGTGATGGAATGCACACTTTTTGATTACATTTTGCACTGCAACCCATGACATTTGGTGATAACAGTGTTTCATACTGGCTACAATTTGGATTGGCATTTTCTTTTGAAAGGGTGAGAGTAGGAACTTTATTCTGTTTAGGCCAGAGAAATATTTTCCAAGGCTGGTCATGAGAAAAACAGAGGTTTGTTAGGAGTTCCTGGAAGCCGACAACATTTTGATAATCTCAGAAAGAGCTGAGCCCAGGTGATGTTTTCAGGAACAACACTTAACAAGCATTTCTCACATAACACTGCATCATGGAAAGGAGTGTGTGGGGGAATACACCACCACAGGAGTCTACTCACATGTTCTTCAGAATGCCTGCTTAGGTTCACACTGAGTTACAAGGTTCTTCAGTGAGTATGTAAGACAACTATTTCTGTGCCTCCCTTACCTATATTAATTCACTTTTCTGTTTGTCTGGAAGTTCTTAGCAAGAACTCTGGGAGGATACTACTGGGCAAAGGGATGTGATGTCAATTATTTCTTTTCTCTTCTGCAGAGTGTATCTAGAAAGTGTATTTGACTTGTAATGTGGGGGGTCATTATTGTTTGTGTGACTGTTGATGAGAGTGATGGATACATAAACTAGGAACAAGGTTTGCTCAAGAAATGCTCCACCAGAATATGAGCAACAGCCTACAGATTTTGTTGCACAGCATCTGCTCAGAAAAGCTGTACCTTCCTATTTAGCACCAACATATTCAGCACCAGGGACGAAGTAGATATAAATATAAGATCTGTCACTTCTCATACAACAGTTAGTCATAACTCATTCTATTTCTCAAAACACAAACTCAGCAAGGCCTTAGTAGTGAGGACAAACTTGATTAAGGTAAGCCAGGGAAAGAGCTGAGGCTTCAATGCACTCAGAGGTAAGAAGTGGATCTGTTTGCATGGTCACAGGAAGGAAGACACAAGGTGTGCTAGAGAAATATTAAGGCATGCATTTATTGATAAGCTCCATGAATGTCTGTCTTGATCCTAAACATGGTTATGACAAGAGAGAATCAGCATGTCACATCCATTCTCCATTAAGGCTCTAGTGTTTTAAAGCAGTCCCTGGGAATGAACAGAACTCTGTCCAAGCAAAGTAGTCATGAATCTTGCCCCTTCCATTACATCAGTTCCTAAACACTGATGTGTTGGGCGAAAGGAAAGTGATATTAACACTTCTTGCTTGAATCATGAGCACTCAGTTCCCTTGTAATAAGTGAGCAAACCAACCAAAAACCCCAAAAAACAACACTGAAAACAAGATTCTTTATTTTTATGCAGATTGGAAAAATAATTTTGACATTATGCTTTGGTGTTTTTTTTTTTTATTTTGAGGAAAAAGTCATAGTTACAATCACTGGACTATACAAATTAAATTATAAATTAAATTAAATTAAGTAACTTGGTTTGGTATGATAAAAGTTAAGTGGCTTAGAATATTTGCAATTTCTTATCTCTGAAAAATATTGGCAGTGGCAAATAAATGTTGCATTACACTTCACAACATGCAAATATTGAACTTTTGCAGGGACAGCCATATTATTTGAAAAAATGGCAGATATTTAGAAGTATAATACAACTGAAGAATAAGAAAACACACCTAAAAGTGTAACGACCAGATTCATTAAATATAGTTATTGTTTATACAGCAGTTTTATAATAGCAAAGTAGTTTAAATAGAATTTGGAGGAATGGTATGTTCTGGTGCTTTTGGTTTGGTTATGTATTTTTATGTGTGCCTTTAAGTATGTAAATAAAGTTCTGAAAATGACTTCTCTTTCTATGAAACTTACAATATTTTTTATATTCTATTTATATGAGGTGTATTGATATCTATATTTGTAAAAACAGTATTTTTTTATTGTTCAGATTTCTTTCCTGAAATGACAAGTCTTGGATGGCGCAGGGAGGAAGAAACAGAACAACTGAAAATTATGCGGCAAATAAAAGAGAATTAAAACAGCAAAGTTTTTGACATCAATTTGAGAAGAGGAAAAAGGGCATAGAAAGAAAAGCAAAGATGCCAAAGGAAATGGGGCTTCAGCTACTGCCAGGCTCGATTAGCTGTGCAAGATGAAAATGGGTGAGTTAGTGTTGGTTCCTGAACCTCTGTTTTGCTTTAGTGTGAGAGAAAGGTCTATGGCCACTTGTTACCTTTCAGATCTTCTACTGTTCACTAAAAAAATGCATTTTTTTCATTGTCACTAAAAGAAATGGAGTTCCACAGATTTGCAGCTAAAAGATAAATTAAAAATAATTGTTCTTGACAATACCTTGTCATCTTCTCCATTTGAAGGATGGCTCTTAGGCTGCAGCAGAGTTACTTGGCATTTTACAGAGTTTGCATAATGTGTATAGAGAACTCTTTGGGCACTCTCTAGATTGCCAAAGAAACAGGACCCTCTCTATTGTCATACGCATAAATGCGTAGAACCAAAGCGAAAAAATCCCTGTACAAATTAAGAAACAGTCTGTCAGAGACTCAAAGGGGTGATCTGTTTTGAGACATCTTGGGAGCCTGCTGCGAGGTGGGTCAGCCTGGCAGTGGTGAGGTTGAGCCCTGCCCCGTGCCTCCCAGATCCAGTGCCTGTCCATCACGGCTCACTGCAGGCAGCTCCCCAGGGTCACCTAACCCTCTCCAGAAGCCCCACTTGGCAACATGGCCCAGGGTGGGCTTTGAGAGGTAGCCATGAGACAAGCACATTATCCTTTAACTGTACTTTCATCTTGGAGCCTTACATCACTGGAACCCAAGACTTGGTATCTATGTCTGTTTTTCCGTGTCTTTCTTGCCTTTCTGATTTTCTCCCTTTGTTCTTCTCTTCTCATGGAACATAACATCAGATGAGTTTAAAGGTTTTCTATGTCCAATGGGCTAAAGTATATGCTGTGATAATTGATGTTATGTTGCATTTACTCTTTTGCCAATGTTCCTTAATTTTCTATAGTTTGACAGTAAACTTTTATGTTGTTTCTTATCTCTTGAGAATATTTGGGCAGAATTTTCTCCGTTGCACCTACCCAGAGTAAAACAACCTTGGTGTAGGTTTTGAGTGACCTGGGTGTAACACAGTCACAGACTGCTGAAGGTGCAACATGCTCTTGACTGATTTACATATTCAGAGTTACATGGGAAACCTAACAGCAGCCTAGTAATGAGAGAAGAAAAATGAAATCACATTGACATGAATATTACTGGAGAAACATAAACCCTTCAGATAAGGGTTTGTACAGGAAGTGAAATTGCTTACATATCCAGGAAATGTTACAAGAATCCAGCAAAAGCTAAGATAAACTTCTTGGGACATTAAATATTAAAGAAATGATCCACCCTCTCTATATTTCTGGTGTTCTGCCTTTAGAGGATTAAGCTACTTAGTTCTTTACAAGTTTCGCTACATTGGACTCATTTATGTAACACCTCCATGTAAAATATATGTTTTATATTTTTATAAGCAGGGAAGTGCAATTTAAGCTATGGAATTTAATTCTTTCTTTTTTAGCATAAATTGATAAGGTTGTTACCTCCTGTAAAATTTCTGAAAAATTTAGCAGCTTACGTTTTTATTTGTGAAAGTTTCTTTCAGAAGACAAAGAAAGATTGCTTCAGCCAGAATGAATGACATAAATAGACTTTACATATTTAAGAGGAACTAGAATAGAAGGCTATTTAAAAAGAAAAAAAAAAGATGCAATGCTTTTTGTCTGACATTTTTGCCTTTTCCCTTTCTTGGTGTAAGCCATGCTGGGTTTGCCTTCCAAAAACCACACTTGTTTGTTTTTCCAGTTATATAACCTTTTTTAAAGTTTTGTTTAAACATTTAAAAAGTGTTGTGACACTTGCATCAAGCTTTTCCTGCCCCTGATGTGCATTAATTGAAGTGAAATGAAAACAGAAGTGTCACATATTTCTGGTCTCCTTGGAAAACTTCCCCTCTGACTTATTTTTACAGTACCATTTCCCTGTTTCTCTGCTTATTAGTATTAGCTTTTTTACCTCAGCTGGGTTCCTAGCTGCAATCATATCACATCTAGATATTATCTCATGGAAATTCCCTTAACCTAAATATTTAAAGAAGTGTCCCACTGCTAAATAGAATTTTTTTTTTTGTTAAATATAACTGGGTTCCGTTTGAGGATATGTTTCTACTGCAAGCACATGGAACTTTCACCTGCTCCCTGCTTATTTTGAGATTACTGAGGATTACCACCATTAGCAGCTCAGTTTAAACCTGACTTATGTTTAAACCTGACATTTCAGAGTTTTTCAAGCTGTCTTTAGGATTTTGGATTTGTCCTACTTTTACAGGGCAAGTGAATGTTTGCAAAAGCTACATGGCTGTGTAGATATTTTGTTTTTCTTTGCATTATTTTCTTCTCTTTCTCACCGTACAAAGAGAAAAGAAAGTGATAGCAAACTAATAGCTGGCAAATTGCACATCACCTTTTCTGTAGTTCAGCTTTGGCAATTTTTCTCTATGGCCTGTTTTAGTAACTAATTCATGCTTTATGTCCCCTGTAAGGCATTTTTGAGTTGGCAGTGTGCTTCCAAGCCTCTTCATGCAGCGTGCCCTCCCCTGGAGCATCTCCTTGCCCCCGCCTGGATGCTCTGCAAGCTTCCCAGCATCTCCAAGTGGACGATTCCTTTGGCACTGTTTAGAGTGCTCAGAGATCTCCTGGGACAGAAAGAGATGGATCATTTTCATGTCTTGAGTTCTGTTGAGATTTAGTTGCATTTGAGGAAATAAGAATAATTATAATAAAGAAGCTTGAAAGATTAAACTGTTTTCCTTAATATTATTCTTACTTAATTTTTTTCTTAAAAAGACATACTCAAGGCTCTAAAACAATAAGCAGAGAAACTGTTAAGCATTTCTTACTCATTTTCAGGGAATTACCTAGCTTTTGGTAATTTATTCTCCTCCACACATCCAATACAATGATTTGAGTGTTCACTAAGGAAACATCACTGTGGCACAAGTAACAAGGCACAGATGCCAGGATGGGTTGGGATGCACTCACTCCCTTTGGTATTAGCCCCTCCCAGCTCGGGAACAAAATATGAGTTAGACTGTTAAAGTTAGGAAGTCCACAACTTAGCAGGCATACAAATGTCTCTGCTTATCCTTGCTTTTTTTCTGGCAGCTATTCAGAAATGTCCTACTGTGGTTGTCACTGCAAGAACAGAAGAAACTTTAAAAGTAGTAGTTTTCTGTTTTAGAGATGAGCTGCGGTATTTATCAGATGCTCCAGAGCCGGAAGAACAGTTTCATGGAAATGGCATTTCTCTGTCATTGATTTAACAACAAAGAAAAAAAGCACCTGAACGTTCTGCACTGTTACACTGTGGGTCTGGATATTTTTTTCCTTTGTAATAGGAAATTACCTTCAGACTGCAATTTTGGGCAAGCTGAACTAAAACTTGCTTCTCCTTTTATCCAGTTTTGGTTTTAATTTGATGTCTACTAAAACTATCAAAATGTCAGCTGTTATAATTGAACTGGATAAGATTTCATCAGATGAGATTGAAAGCAAAAGGGATTCCAAGCCAGATTTTAAGCAAGGCAAATTCAGTCAATCATGTGCTGATTATCATGGATTTCAACTTCGCTGCTCACGTTCTGCACCAGCTGGTAAGCATGCATTTATAAAACTTATTTCCTTAAATCTGTGTCTACTTATTCATGTAACATGTGGCAATTAATCTGTAAGACTCAACAAGGAGAACATAGGAATTGTTGCTGTTGTGCAAGTGTTATAGGAATTAATTTAAATTAATAGTTCAGAAAAAAGGTAGAAAAAAATGATTGTTTAAAAAGAATCTCTGTCTCCTGAACCCTCTAGCACCTGCAGGAGACTGTTACCTTGACATTAGAGGAGATGAACTTTCCAAAGGAGATGATATAGCCTCTGTGTAAATTAGAGCAGCCCGAGTGAGCTGCTACTCTGAGAGGAGACTGCAAAGTATGTTCATAAGCTGTGCTCTCTAGTGCCTATCACCGTGGCTCCTTGACTGTTCTTTTCTGAGGTTTTGTCATGTGTAAAGAAGGAAAGGCATATTGCTTGTTTTTATATTGGGCAGGTGTTCTGGATAGGTAGAATAGGTCCACAAAAATGTCAAATTTTGTGAACATCGTGAAACTTGAATTTTTCAAAAAATTCACAGTCATGAAAAATACAGACTGTAACTGCCTTGGATTGTCTAATGTAATCAAGGGGACACATCTGCAATTAATTAATGGAATCTCAGTTAATCCCTAAAAGTCTTCTTAAGTATTGGATAGTTCTTCACCTGGGAAACACCTTCTGAAAATGGCTACTCTCATTTCTTTTGGACTACATACGTATTATGGCTTTCACAACTCCCAAAGAATAATTTTATTTTCGTCATGTTTTCACTTGCCCAGAACAAAAGACAGACTTGGCAAGTGGAGAATATCTGAATGTAACTGACACACTACATCCTGTGATAGGACAACTGTGCAGTGGAAGCCTGCACCTTTCAGGCTGGCTGAAGTAGGTGAATATATGAATGAAACAGTAATATTTTTAACTTTGCAACAAATGTTTGGAACATTTTCTAGTAATAAATTCAGTTCTTAAACATTAAAATGGTTGGATGGTTGGGGTCTTTCTTTTGCAGGAAAAGCAGGTGGCTTGTGCTTTCCCTAATAGGAATTTTCTGATTTCTCTTTCTCTAAAGCCTTCAGTAACTTTTGCAAAACAGAATTTTCATAGTCAATGCACTTCTGAAATTTTCTCTTGTATGACAGCAGAGTTTGTAAGGTCAGGAATTAAGTGTCTGTCTGTTCCTCTGGGATCCTATTATATAATTTTTAAAATGCCTCTCCTGCCCCATAGAAGTGTCACTAAAGAACTCATACATGTGCTAGGTGATTTGCTGAGCTATTTTCCTTAAATGAAAAACAAACCTTTTTAGCCTATCTTGTTGATAAATAATTTAATGAACTTCCAGCATAAACAACATAGTGTTGCTCAGAATTCTGCACAGAGGTAATAAAAAGCCACACCCATTCAGAAAAAGTGATTGTTTTCTTTTAAAAAGGATTTTGTCATGCAAGTACTTGTTGCAAATACTATTTGATATTCCTGAAGCAGAAACAGTGCTAACAGACAACTCTGACAAACGTTTTGTCAGACTTTGAAGATTTTCCTGGTTTATATTTTTGTGTCATGAGCAGAATCAAATAAATACTGATGCATTCTCTTAGCATTTTGGGGTGTTATGAATGATCACTTAAAGGAAATGCAATCTCATTTTTTTGCCTTCTAAAATTTTCCTTGATATGTTTATTTTACCAGTCTTTAGGCAAGCCCTTCTTAGTTTCTAGTGTTGTGCTGTGTTGGTTGAAATCTGAATGGAGAAATGTAAACAAGTCCTATTTGGCTTCCACATGTCTTTTCCTAGAAGGAATTCCACTTGCTCAGCCATGGCTATTGATAGAAATAAACAGCTCTTGGTTATACTACAACAATGGACCCTCTTTCTTTGAGCAGACTATTTACCACCAATACTGTTTGTCAGGCAGAAGAAAATTTCAAGCTATGGTAATTAACAGAAATTTTTGTCTTAAAATTCAGGTTTAAGTTGTTTTGATTTGGTTGGTTTTTTTTTTCAAATGGTGATGTGAAAACATCCAGGGAAACCAACATCCTACATTTGGGTGCTGCCCTGAGGTTTGCTAATGTTGGCTTCTCTGCCTCAGGGGACTCCTCTTCCACAGTTGCAGCCTTGGGAATCTTATGTTTAGTGTCAATGAACTTTAGATTTTCAACTGTTTTTTTTGAAAACAAGTTTTAAAGGACTCATTGAAATTATTCATATCACCAATAAATTATAGGGAAAGGTATGTGAGCTATGAAAACATTAAGTACTCAGTGTTAACTTACAGAGAAACAGTAACAGACAATTCCTTGTTCTTCTGTTCAATTTGCTGTTCACAATATTGTTTCTTTTGAGAAGCTTATTGTTTAAAATTTATTATGCAGTGCTTGTCATGTAATTCTTTTGGAATATAAAGTAGAGAATTCAATATAGAGAGATTTCTATTAAGAAAAGCTTTCCACGTAGTACTGATGTGTTGCTACTTTTAAACATAAGACCTACCAAAAGTGAACATTGACAAAGTAAAGTGGTATCCTGAAATACATTCTGATATTCAAAAAATGTTACTGGGACAAAAAAATGCTAAACATTTTTTTATTTTGTTTTATTTTCAATTCTAATGCAAGTACTAATACTGGAGTCAATGTTTTTGGGGGATCTGCACATACATCAAAATATACTGCAGATTAATAACACTAGAATAAGAACAAAAATATTGATATGTTCTGAGTACAGAGTACAGATTTTTTTTTCCTTGGAGAGCCTTATTGAAATCTTCAGGGGTTTATCATGTTCAGAAAAATACTGAGATGTTGGTTCAAGAAATAAAATGCATAAACAAGATCAGTTGATGAATACCCCAGGAGCAGATAAGAAACCATTGTTGGCTTCCATGGTGCTCAGATTACCTGGACTCTGGGTGGAAGCTTGAATGGAGCAGTGACACTTGAGACACAGCAGATAATGTGGGATTGGTATGGACTGACATTTAAGAGATCTCAGGTAATCTATAAAAAATCAAACTTGTCTTGATTTTTAAGATACTTACTCTGCAAAGAAGAATTTTACTACAATAAATGGCATGAATGCAAGTGTCACAGCCACAGCAGTTTGTCTTGACCAATTAGGAAAACAGGTTTTTCCTGATATAGAACTATAGAACCATTTCTCTGTTGTACTGGCAAGAGTAGAATTTCCTCCAAGGCTTGGTTTTTTGGTCTTTAGACTTCCCACAGCCAGCAAAGCTTATCTGAATATTTCAGATGTTAATATTTGCGCAGATTTAAACCTTATTATCCCTGATATTTGCTTTTCCACTTCATCTCTTGTCAGCCTGGAAGAGACTGAAAACATTGACCTACGATCTTTATTGGTCAAGCCAGAGTACAGCACTTGAACTGTCCTGAAATTAGAAATTCATGAAATCACATGACTCTGTGACTTTTAGTGGAATGGTACAAGTAGAAAACTTGTAGTAGGAAACACCTACTTGTTTTTGCTTTTAATGTGGTTGTTTTACTGATGAGTTTTTTTTGGGGCATCTTCTATGGTGAATGTAGGTGAAGAGAAAGAGGAAATAAAAGAATATTTGTTCATACAGGGATGGAGACTGGGACACAAATTTATGCAGCATGACCTTGGTCTCCAGTTCTAGCAAGAGTCAGTCTTTTTGCTACTGAGCCTAAAGATGCACCATGAGCTACAACTGGAAGATCTGTTGATCTTTGGCACTACCCTCTGAACTAAAATTTCATTAGTAATACACAAAATGAGCTATATCTGAAGGATAATTCAGAGTTAGCAGAGAGACCTAAAATACTGAGGCATTCACCTCTGCCCCAGGAATCATGATTTCTTTCCTTACATGGCTTGGATAAATGGAAACTATACTGAATATAAAAATCTAACTTTCCCCAGAGGCATCATCTCTCTTCTGTGCACTTCTTTTAATGGGCCATTTACTTTCAGTGGTGAATGGGGCTGTTCAACAAACTCCAAGAAAAGACGTTAATGATTTGTAATAGTGGATTTTATTTCCCAAACTACCTCAGTAGCAATAGATGTCTGTGTAAAGAATGTGCTGACTTCACAGATGAAACTTTCCTTGATTTGAAATGTGAGGCCAATACTTGCAAAACAGATGAGTGCAGATTTGGTAACAACAGTGAAAAAAATGGAAGCAAGAGGGAAGTCTGAGCCCTCTTCCTGTAGCACAGTGTATTTTACACTCGCCAAGCCTGGATACAACAGTGAAATACTTGTTTCTGATCTCATAGAAGTGGGTCTGTATGCTTAAATCCTTTTTCTTGAATAATGGGGATAAATTGATTAGAAGGTCTCCAGTATATTAGAAGATGCAAAATGACTCAGTGTGGATGAGCAGGTCACTGAGAAATTTCAAGTGTCTTAAAAGTTAAGTCTTGAATTGTGTCTATATGCAATTATAACATGTTTTAAGAAGCCAAGTCTAAAGCCTGTGGGCATTAAAAGTAGAATGGACTGATGGCCGTGGATCAGTAACTTTGGTAATTAAAAGATGCTCCTCTGGTGGTGCAGAATACAGTTGTATTTCATGTTTGAACACTGACTCAACTGGAAATTCTGATCATTATGTCTAGACAATATGCAGTCAGGAAACAAATGTCATTTAGTACATAGTATATAAGTATATTAGGAATCCCAAACATGAGTTGTTTCATTATTACACCACCAAAAATGTATAGAAACTCTGGCAGACTTTATAAACTCCTGTGATATCTGCGTCAGCATTCTAATATTATCTACATTAATCTGCTTTAAAAACTAAAACAATAAACAGAGAAAAAACTTACTGAAAACATAACTTTAGTAAAATTTAAAAAGGCTCTCATGGGAGAGAGAGAATTATATGGAGTAATCTGTGCTGGCAGCTGAATGTTATAACTTGAAAGTTCTGAGCGGTTCTGGAAGACAAAAGTGTCTTTTTCCAAAAGTACATGGTGAGAAAGGATTTGGCTGCCTATTAGTCTCAGTCCTAAAATGTGCTGTTTTGCTGGTAAAATAATAAATTAGGAATGGTATCTTGAGTAAATATATATCTATATATGCAAAAGTATTTGTAATCATTTAGATCTCTCTCATTTTTGTATTCCTGCCTTTTAGGGGGAAGAGGCATGTTGAAGTCACTCAGATCCCACTGCATCAGCCTCTTGTGGCAGNTAATTATTTTAAGGTGTTAACAAGAAAGATAGTAAATTGCTTAATGCATTTGATTCAAAGGCACAAAATGATGGATGTCAAAGACCAACTGTTTCAGTCCTACCCAAATACTATTAATTTCTATAGTGTCTACTTGGATACCTTGAAAAAAAAATAATTTCNCTGTGCTGGCAGCTGAATGCTATAACTTGAAAGTTCTGAGCGGTTCTGGAAGACAAAAGTGTCTTTTTCCAAAAGTACATGGTGAGAAAGGATTTGGCTGCCTATTAGTCTCAGTCCTAAAATGTGCTGTTTTGCTGGTAAAATAATAAATTAGGAATGGTATCTTGAGTAAATATATATCTATATATGCAAAAGTATTTGTAATCATTTAGATCTCTCTCATTTTTGTATTCCTGCCTTTTAGGGGGAAGAGGCATGTTGAAGTCACTCAGATCCCACTGCATCAGCCTCTTGTGGCAGTACAATTATGCCAAAACACTCTGGCTGTATAGTTTTTGGAATCAAGTAGCCTCAGGCTTCTGTTTTGAAGATTTGATAATTTAGGATTATTATTCCTAAAATGCATATATTCTTTTGTGTATGAAAATAAAATAGATAGCACTTCAAAAGAGCACCCTAAATTAAATTATGTATCATAAATCCTTTAAGTAAGCAATAGTCTTCCTTATTTATTTATTTTATATAAAATTTAATTATTTTAAGGTGTTAACAAGAAAGATAGTAAATTGCTTAATGCATTTGATTCAAAGGCACAAAATGATGGATGTCAAAGACCAACTGTTTCAGTCCTACCCAAATACTATTAATTTCTATAGTGTCTACTTGGATACCTTGAAAAAAAAATAATTTCTGGTGCTTCCTTTTAGAAAATAAATTCTTTTTTTGTTAGCAAAGCCTTCTTCTGGTAGGTACATACACTGTTCTTTTCCTTAATTTATTTTTCTCCCATTGTTTTCCTGATCCAACAAGGAATGACAGGCCAGTCCTAGTGGGCACAGCACTGGAACCACAAATAAGAGGTCAAAACTGACTTTTGCTTTCCCTACTTAAGCATTGAGAAAGAACTAAATATCAGAAATTCATGAAACCACTAAAATAACTTGAGTCAGTGCACATTTAAGCTTTTCCCCATCTTACTTTGGTACACCTTTGCCTTTTATATTCTAAAGGTTTTGATTTTGACGTTCAAAAAGTATCCAAGGAATACACCCTTATAGAAATATTAGTTTACTCAATCTTTTCTTCACCCAAAACCACACTGTGCTGAACCTGAAGAAGGGAACCAATGAATTATTTAATTGAACCACCATCAAGATCTCAAGTTGCTATACTCAAGGTTCTTACTCTCTGATTCTCTTTTGTCCAAGGATAAGACGTACAAAGTCTACATGCTTTTTCTTCCAGGATCCTGACTAAGGCAAGCTCTGTTAAGTGTAGCTTTAAAGAGAAAAATATTAATGAATAGAAGTTCTTGCCATGTCAGTTTTGGCAAGGCAAAATGCTTTTTTTAATTCAATGCCACTTTGATAGAATAAAGATTGGATTTAGTAAAGCCAGTCTTTCAGAAAGGCCATTTCTGAAGTATATCAAAGTACAATTATGTCCCTGTGTGTTTCTTAGAAATATCCGTCTTGAAAAGTCCATGAACTCTGGAAGTTTTCTCCCATAAAATAAAAAAAACAGTGGAAATAGAATACAAATTTTCTAGGATGGTTGGGTTTTCTGCTCCTTGAGACTCTATAAAACACCTAGAATGAGTTACTGATTGTTGCTTCTTCAGTTGACTAAACTTTCTGTCAAAACTAGACAGAAATTGGAGCAATTCAGGAATAAGGAGTCTGTGTCTATATGTTTATGCACCCTTTTTATTTTTCTTTATGAAAACCTAAGGAGAACATAAATAATCTCAATTTATAGGTAATCAAAATAAGTTGAATAAAGTTGATTCCAAATGTTGACATATTATTCTTCTTGAGAGTGATTTTGCCTTGTCCTCTGACTAATTTAACTAAATGATATAACAAATGCTCAGGGGATTTTGTCTTTTTTTTTTTTTAATTTCTAGAAGGATGAATTTGTACACGGTTTTCACACAGGATAAGACTGGCTTGTTCACTTACCTCAGGAAGGAAATAGTGAAGGCCATTTAAACAAGTACAAATAGTTTTCTTAATTTATTTATAAATATCTTGTCATCCTCAAAATTCACAGAGCTTAATATAATATATTATTGGCATGTCGTCTTTCTTTTAATAGTATTAGTTACAGTAGAATTAAATGTCATGCCTGTTACTTTCATTTTTATAAAATGCTGTTTCCTGCTGTTCTAATTTTGATTTCCATATGCTTTCCTTCTGAAATCTTTGCTTTACTGGGAAAAGCAAAGCACAGGTAATGGGGAGGTCTGGGAGGGAGCAGTTACATTTTTCTTCATAACCCAGAGGAATTCCTTTACAGACTCAGGTAAAAATCACTTGTTTGATATCCTGTTTCGGCAGCAATCAGTATCCACTGTTTCAGAGGAAAAGAAAACAGGAAAGTATGGTGTTGGTCAGGTTTCTATCTTCAAAGATGTCCCACCACTTGATCCAACTTAGCAACATTGAAGTTCTGCAAGATTTATGGCACTCAGCTTGAGGAAAATCAGTTACACAAAATGCAGAGTTTAGTCCCTTGAGGTAGAAATTCCTGTACCACTGCCTTCACCTCCTTCCAGTCTGGGGTAAAGGGTGCAAAATGAGTCTGGGGATAAAAAAAAAAAGACTCTCTACAACTGATCATCTTATGATTATCCCTGTAAACCATAATAACTAACACTAGGAGTTTGACTCATAATCTTGTTTTCCCATTTTGTTGCCAATGTTGATTCCTTTCTGTATATCTCATATTTTTCTAAGTTTAACAAGGTCTATTAGTCTTGTTTTTCTTCACAACAGCAAAATATTCTCCTCTTCATTTTGTTTTACTCATTATAAGGCAATCTTCCTCTCTGCTCAAATTCCTAACTTTTTTCCTGGCCTTTGCACAAAAGTAACTTTCCTCATCTGTCCGTCAACATTTTTGGTTTCATCTTGTTTGAGACTTTTCACTTTACATTACTTTTTATTTTTTTGCATCAGTTTTCCCATTCCTTTCCACTTTTGAAGTGATAATTATCTGTAAGCATAATATATTTTAAGCAAGTGTCTTTAGTTTCCTTCTTAAAACCAGTTGTGTAACTTTCAGTTGCTTTCAGGACCTTAACATTTATTATGCCACTTTTTTAATACTCTGAAATGTTTCTGGTTTTGAGACTGCAACTCTTTTCTTGTGGTGCCAAATGGACAAGTTTCCACAGAAACGATAAGGCTTTGTACTAATTTGGGCTAGTAAACAACTGGACCTTAAGTTTTGACTTCCTTGTTTACTCCTCAGCCTTTCCCATTTGGCCCATTTCATGGTGTTTCAGGGCTACCAAGAAGCTCTATGTTTGTTACTATTTTCACATTTAAAAGAGGAAGAACATAATCGTGGAGGCACTGTATTCAGTTTGCAGTCCTCTTCAACATTTGTAATTGTGCAACTCCTTTTAAATGATATCTTAAAGGTTTAGTTCTTGTACTTCTTGCAGTAGGTACTGATAAATTACAAGATGCCTTCTCACTGTGTGTTCTTTGGCATGATTTTAGTAACTAGAATCCAAAAGGCAGGGTAGTTGGCTGTGTTTGAGATGCTATACAAAGCTAGGGAAATTGCTTGTAAAATTTCTACTCATAAAAAAAACCAGTTGTGAGCAGTATTGAAACTGGAGTTTCCAGTATTTTCTTAACATAGAAATCATAGTCTTAATTGCACTACAGATGAAGTTATAGAGGTGGTCTCTGTTTTATTTGGAAGTAAGACTTGGAGCAAAAGTTAACTTTTTAATATTTTCTTTTTTCTTATTGTTGTGGTTTAACCTCTGCAGGCAGCTCCGTACCATGCAGCCATTCGCTCACTCCCCCACCAGTGGGGTGGAGGAGAAAATCCAAAGGATAAAAATGAGAAAATTTGAGGGTTGAGATAAAGACAATTTAATAGCTAAAGCAAAAGTAGTGCATGCAAGAAATGCAGAAAATGGAATTCATTCCCCACTTCCCATTGGCAGGTGGTCAGCCATCTCTTGGAAAGCAGGGCTCCTTCAAATGTAGTCATTACTTGGAAAAGACAAAAGCCATCACTCCAAATGTTCCCCATCTCTTCTTCCCCCTGCTCTATATGCTGAGCATGGCACCATATGATGTGGGATATCTCTGGCTGAGTTGGGGTGAGCAAACCTCACTCTGTGCCTTCCCAACTCCTTGCATGCCCCCAGCTTACTCTGGTGGGGCAGAGGTAGCAGCAGGAAAGTCATTGGCACTGTGTGAGCACTGCTCAGCAATAATGGAAACATCTCCACATTATCAACCCTGTTTCCAGAGCAAATCCAAAACACAGTCCCCCACTAAGCAACACACTGATGAAACTGTAGTGAATTTACTCAGGAACAATGCAGAATTTTTCCCTGGCTGAACTTGGCAGCTCCATATGGACTTTTTAGGACAAAAGCTGGAGAGTGGTGGAAAAGCCACTGTCTATTCATGGTGAAGAAGTCCATCTCCATCACTGCAAACATGATTCAACATTTTCTATAAAGAAATAAGCCTGGGATGTGGATGTCCTTGACTGATAGATTCTGGAATCAATCATCAAAAATAAATAAGCATTGTGTTACTTAGATAATTAAATATATTCCCATAATTTTTTTCTTTGCTTTTTTAGGTATTGGAATCCCTCTATGATTTACTTTACCAGAAATGACTATGTTAATACGATTCTGAGAACTTCAGCCTCTGTTCTTATAATACAATCTTTCTGCAGAACATAAAATTAATCATTAGGCATAGTTTCATGGCTAAGTCCATTTTGTTTTGTGTTTTCTTCTTTCAATAACCTTTCAGACTCCCTTTCTCATAATTAACATGATAGGAGATTTTTACCTGGATCTGTGACTGTACAGATCAATAGGTAAAATGTGCTTTGGCTTTTTTACATCTGTGCTCACAGAATCATTGATTAATTTCTTTGTACGAGTACTATAAGAAACAAAAGCTCAGCCTATATTTCCTTGAAATCTTTGGACAATGAGTTTCAAGTTTGGACTAGGTGATAGCCAAGCCACGTAGAATCTAATAAGGTACATAATATCTTCATTTTGAGAGAGCTTATATATTTTTGTATTAATGGAATCATAATAATAATAATTTTAAAAAAGGAAAGATAATAAAGACAATATAAGCTGACTGAATGACACCTCAGCTACTGCTCTAGTCCTTATCCCAGGAGAGACCTTGAGTAGATGCCACCAGCTATTTTCAGGTTTCTGGAGTCAATGGGGTAATAGCTTGAAGGAACAAATGGTGGAACTAGTTTAAAAAGTGTCTTCCTCAAGTTCTTCCTGGCCCAAATGCCAAAATGGAATAAATAAGTATTGTTCTTGCTGGGGTGTAGCTTAACTTGGCTTGATAGATGTCATATTTCAAAGAGCAGGCATGTCAACAGTTGATAAAATGCTATCTCTACTTTTCAAATAAACAGAAACTCTTCTGTGTTTAGCTCTTGAAGGAAAGAATTGAGCACAATTACCAGTTTATGTAATATGTAAACCAAGCCCATGTTAGCCCTTTAAACCTAAGGTTGCAGGCTGACTGGAAAATTTCTCCAAAAAATTATATGCTTTCTTTCACAGCATGTAGAATGCAAAGATAATTTAATGAAGGCACTGCTTTCTTGCCTGCCTGAAGCCTGAGCTCACAAACCAACTCCTGTTGTGGCTGCAAATACACAGGACCTGTCCAAGCCACTGTCCCAGTGTCGTTTAGCAGCACCAAGGACAAAGTCCTCTGCTGGGCTGGAACTTCTCTTCTGGGAGGTATGCTGGTAGTGGCATGAGGATACTTGGGGTGAAAATATTGCTACAAACAATACCCAAATGCATTCAAATCCTTCCATGGATTTTGGATGAGACTCAACATGCACATATGACGATGGAATGGAAAGCATTAAAGAAAGCCCCTGTCGTCTGGTACTGATGGTTTCCTGGCACAATGACTTGCAGATTACTGTATATATTGCCTTTGGGAGTAAGAGTATGGACAAGTTGTGTGCAGAAAAAAAAAAAAGAAAATCAAGATTTACGACAAAAAAACCTGTAGCTGTCATCTACTAACAATTACAGCTTTGACAGTTTTTTGCTGATGGTACTTGGTGTATATTACCTGCTTACCACTATTTTCCAAATAAGATCACATATGCTTCAATTTATATTATTACATTTTCAGCAAGTGCTGTTCTGAGTTAATAAAAATGTCTGTAGTGTCTCTGGCTAAACCTAACACAGCTGTTTACACCATGGAGCAACCAGGTGTAAGAGATGGGGTTTCATAGTCCAGGTCCAATATTTTGGATTGTGTGAGCCATTATGATGATTTTATTAATTAATCAAAAATAAACGGGAAGATGCCTGATTCAGATAGAAATCATATTTCCAAATTCCGGTGTTATGATCTGTTGCTGCTTCATGGCCAGCCTTTTGTCTCAGAGCACAGGCGCTCCTCAAGGGCTGGCATGGGGTGACACTGCTCCCGTGGGTCCAAGTTCTGCCATACTGGCCTATCAACTGGACTTCAGTTCACCTCAAAGCAGCTGAAAGATTACTGCTGGAGCTCCTTCGAGCCAGAGAAGGGAAAAGCTTTGTTGTGGTTTGACACTGGCCAAACGCCAGGTACCCACGAAAGCCACTCACTCACCCTCCACTAGTAGAGTGGAGCAGAGGAGAGAAAATTTGATGGAGGGTTCATGAGTTGAGATAAAGACCCAAAGAAAACACTCCAAGGGCAAAACAGGCTCGACTTAGACACACAGAATTAATTTATTACTAACAAAATCAGAGAAGGATAATAAGAAGTAAAATAAGCCCTCAAAAACATCTTTTTCCCCAACCCTTTCCTCCTTCCCACCAACAGCACAGAGAGACAGGGCATGGGGGTCTGGTCAGTTCATCACACAAGGTTTTCTTCTGCTTGGCTCAGGGAGAGAATTTGTTCCCCTGTGAGACCCTGGGGTCTCTTCCACTGG
>VZTB01010290.1:54807-68202 GCA_013397245.1 Thryothorus ludovicianus | reverse complement strand
GCTGCAGGGGCTCAGCTGCTTCCCCTTGGTCTCACCACAGCCTGCAGAGGAATCTCAGCTCTGGAGCCTGGAGCACCTCCTGCTCCTCCTTCTGCACTGACCTTGCTGTCTCCAGGCTGTTTCCCTCACATGTTCTCACCTCCTCCTCTTCTCTGGCTGGAATTAAAACTGGCCTCTGCTTTTGTTTTAATTTCTTCTTAAATATAGCCCACCACAGGGTGCAACATGGAATGACACCAAAACTTTGGAATAAACCTTTCGCTACAGAAGTACCCAGTCTTCATCAATTACATTTTTTGTAATATTGTGTTTCTTCATGTAAGGATTTTGTGCAAGCTTTTTAAAGATCATTTTTCTCATTCATAAATTGCTTTAGTACCTGTGGTCTTAAGTTCCTGTGTCTCCTACCTTTTTAAGTTGAGTTTAATCTCTACATATTTGTATATTGCTGCTATTATTCATTATCAGTAGGTTCAAAAATGAGAGGGAATTGAATTACCAAAATGGACGAATTGTTTTAAAAATATTACAAAATTTAATTACAATTACAGATAATTTAGACAAAGAACAAAGTCTGATACTATCTGCCAGTAGAATTAAATGTTCAAATCAAGAGAAATTACTGGCTATCTACAGAAAATATGGTTTTAGCTATTATAGCTATCAGTTACACTTTTTTTGCACCAGTAAAACTGGTGTAGAACTTACCATTTTTGGATGCTGATGGTAATTCTATATAAATTATATATAAACATACATTATATATTAACATACATATAAATGTATGTTAATTCATCTCATGACTGAATTCACTATCATGAAATATATTGGGTTTTATTGTTGAAATGAAATGCTATTGACTCTACTTGAAGATACTCAGCCAAAGATACACTGCTTCTTCAAAATCTAGCAGCCTATACAAAATAGTTTTGCTTTTGTTAATATCTTTTATTTCGGCATTTTTTGGGATTTTCGTTTGTTTGTTTATTATTCTGGGGTTTTTTTGCATTGGATTTGTTTATTAAAGTAATTGCATAAAAAAGATAATGTTCATTCAGGCTGTTAAACGGTGCCAGAACACATGCTGAGATCCTTGCATGTGCTCCCTTTCCTAGCTTTAAATAAACTTGGAGCTCCCTCTAGTGAGAATTTAAAATACGATTTTTTTTCTCTCACTAGGAAGTTTTAAAGTAAAATCAAGTATTCCATTAGTCCATGAAATAAAATCACATTAATGAAATTAGATAATTATTTTAAGTAATTTAGTAGTTGGAAAAAGATGGGAAAATTTCCTCTGCAGTTCACTGTCTTTTTACCTCAGAGAGTGCTGAAACTGGTTTCCAGAGAAATGTCTCCCTCATTCTTTTCTGTCTGTTTTCATTGACTATTTATAAAGGAGTTCAGCTTGGGAATCACAAGCAATTCGTTTTACTCTTTTGAAGTACAGCATCTCAATGATTCAAGCCTTTACACTTACCAGATGTGTTTTTTATACAGTGTTTTTTTCATGTGTTTTCCATGATATCTTGCTCATAGTCACTAGTATGTGAAATGCCTTTCCAGTGATATTTTAGTGCTTCAATGCCTGACTCTGGTAGAAATATGAAAAAGCATTCACAATTGTGAAGATGAAGAATTGTCAGAAAGTCCTTCAAACAGGTTAGTTTTGGCTCTGCTTTGAGAAATGGGGGGAGAGAATGTTAAGATCAAGCAGCTAATGCAAATAAACTCAATTTTAGGCCCAAATAATATCTCTCCCAAATCACTTAGAGGGAAGCAATATCTGGTTATGTCCATATGTTGTCTTTTTTTCCTCACCCTGTCAACATCCAGAGAGCCCTCCAAAAATGAGATTCTCACTATAATAGGAAAGACTTGTACTTTTCCTATGAGGAATTGCCAGTACTCCACAGTCCTCATGAGCTTAATCTAACATAGATAAGACATAGAGAAAAGTGGTATTATGCAGTTTGATAGGGAAAGGAGTTTGGTCCTATTTCCATTAAAGGAATCACAGTCATGTCCTTGATACTGGGCAGAGGTACCAATGTGTCTGCTCGACCTTGTCCTGAGCTGCCTTGCCTGAAATAATAAAATCTGCTTGGGGAAAGGGTATCTCCATTTGGACATGATGTTGGTCTTTATAAAAGTGTACTGGAACACAGCACTTTGCTTTTCTTCTTCAGAACAGATGATTTGATGTGTTTGTCAGCTGCATCTGTCTTAGATGGCTCTCTGCTGACATTCTTCACTTTTTATGCTGCCAATAATTTGAAGCCCTAGCTCAAGACAAGCTTATTTCTAGCTGTCCTGATTGCAGGCTTTGATCAAGCTAGCATTCATTAAATATACCTCTCCTACTCAAAAACCTCAGTTCAAGCTTTGTTAGGTAAGTTAAGAATTGTTAGGAATGTTAACTTGTTAGGAACATTAAGAATTTAATTGCTGCTAGTAAATGCCATTCAACACTGACACTGCATAAAGACCTTCCAGAGTTCACTTTCAAAAGCAAATACTGAAGAAGTTTGGTAACTGAGTACCTGTGCAAAATGAACTATTTATAGGAGACAGGAGTTATCAAGAAGAGGTTCTGCTTATTTGTTCTTTGCTTCCTTTTCCTAAGATTTAAAAAAATAAATATAGCATGTTAATTTCTTCTCTACAGGACGCCCTCTAAGTTATTTGCCCTAGTTAGCTTCATGAAGCTAATCATCATTGACTGTGCTATTAATTATGGTGCTTTCAAAGATTCATTTTAACTTGAACTGATTTTTATAGGACACACTATTGATATATCAGATCTTGCAGGATAAGCAGAGCAGCTGATCCATGCTGATATTTAATCACAGTCTATTTTGTCAGAGTAATGGAAATATACTTATCAGTAGCTCTATATATATGTGTGTGTGTGTGTATATATATATATATATACACATATGTATATATGGTACTTTACCAGATTCCCTGCTTTAGTTAGCTTTTGTTTAGGTATCTTAGCTCCAGGAAGATTTTGGCACTCTTTCTTCCCCTACATTGTCTGGATAGATATCTGACTGAGTCAATATAATTTCACCTTCAGTTTGTTATGCTTTACAGGCTCCTTTTTTTTCTTGTTGTTGTTGTTTCTTAGCCTGCATATACTATTGGAAGAACATCTCTGAAGTTGATGGTTTTGTGATGTTTTCCTCAGGGAGCACATAGCTCTTACAATAAAACTTGGACTTACATTCTTTGTCTTAAATTCATTTTAAGGATGTTTCTTTTGTGAGATTTTGAGATTAAATCTTTTTTTTAGTAGGCATTTCCCAAATGTTTTTAACAAAGAGTTCTATGAAGAACTGGCGCAGCCTGGGCAAAGAAAAAATTGTATTGGGAATAGTTGTCATGGCCTTATCCAACTGATTTCTTTCCAAAGGTCAATTTGAGGACAATTTTGACAATCATGCAATCAAGAAAGGACTCATTTAGTGTACAGAAGAACAACATTCATCTTTAAGTGCAATTTAACTTGTACTTAAAGGAAAATAAAATGTGGCTCTGTTTCCAATAGGAAGCAAAAACATTATATGGCGTTGATACTGTTGAAGTGATGATAAAAACACAAGTGCAGACTAAAGAACCATTCACTCCCCCTGAAGCCATAGTCTCACTATTTGCCATCGAGAGGATTGAAGAGCAGTAGAAATCACTTGGCCTAGAGGCAAAAAAAACCTCAAAAAGACTAGTAACTGCTGTTCAAGCTAGTCGTGTTCACTTCCAATGAAATTATTAGCTTGAATTATTAGCAATGAATTCATTAGCTTGAGTGAGTCATAAATAGACATATGTATGTCATAGACATACATTGTTACCTAGAAATTAATTTTGAAATAACTATTATATTCCCATTTTACTCAAATAATTTTTCTTTTAATAAAATGATGCTTCACATTTCTTCATTTTCATACCATTAGTTTTCATGCGGAGAATAGTTTCAATTATTCTTTTGGGTGTCTACTTTTAGATTTAAGTTGTACTTGTGTAAATTGATATTATTAATCTTTGTAATTATGATAATGGACATTATCAGTCTCTTCAAAAAGTTTCAACACTTCCAGAAAATATTCAAAGATTTACTGAAAACTAAAAGTTAACCTATCCAGATAAAAAATGAAACACATAAAAATAAGCAATATCTTTTATTTTTCTGATCTTTGACATTGCTTTTTACCATATCACCTTCAGCACATTCTCAAATCTCTGTATATTTCCACATAGAAGGCAAGTTTGTATGACTGAAAAGATTTTCATGGGATTTAGCATGTCTAAGTTTTTTACTGTATTTAGTGCCACAGGCTTTCTGCTTTGCCAGGGCACACCAGCAGTCCCATGGCTACTGCCCTTCTCCAGACAGAAGTATTTAAATTTGAAGGTCTTCATACTAACACTGCAGAAATTATTTTCTGCTTATATTATTTACAGGCCTATCCAAGGGAAATGAGCCATTTTAAAGGAAATAAAATTTTGTCCATTAGAGTTTTATTTTTTTTGCTGTAATAAAGTATTTTAAAGTGGCATAAGGTTGATACCAGATTCTATCATCCATGAGCAAGTATTCTGTGTGCTGTGCACACCCACATGTTTATATATGTGTAGCCTTAAAAATTATCCACTGATGATACCTGGGTCAGTGTTTTTTCCAGCTGTTTACACTGATGGTATAAACCATGGTATTGATTTATCTTGGAGTAAATTATTGTAAAGTATCTCTGAAAGACTCTAACTTGGAAACCCTTTTCAAATACTCCTGCATAGGTAAAGTCTTTTGGGAAAGTTTAAAAAAAATCTTAAATGTTTTCCATGTAAATGTCTGCATTTTTTACAGAGAGCTGTCCGCTTCATCTTTGCCTTTGAACTGATTTCCAGTGGGATTGATCCATGCACTGAGTCAGTCCCTGCCTCATGGGGGTTGGTTTTGCATTTCCCAAGACTATCTTCCTCTAACTAATGGATAAAGATCCAGTGTTGAGGAGCAGTTATAGAAATGTCCATTTCAAAAGGTGTAACAATAGGATGGGCAGAAACCCAAAGGCACAATCTAAATGATACAATAACCTTTGTATTTACAATAAGTTAAATAGAAATTTTATCGTATTTTTATCATTTGTATGCACTAGTTCTGTAAATTCCATTACTTTTTAAGGATTTAGAGTTGGTGTAATGGCATACTGGAACATATCAGGAAAAGAAATCTCTGGAATTGCTACCCTTTAAAAGAATTCTCAGTTATTTCTGGATAAGAGAATCTGGACTGTAGGAAAGCTGCTGAACCAGAAGGTATCTGCACTGCTATACAAATGGAAATATTTAATTTTGGAGACTGAAGAAAAATGGAATTCGGTCTTATATTATTTTTAGGACCTGCATAGAAGTTTGATTTAAATGACTGACTTAGCATCACAAAACTTGTAAGGGAAAAGAGGGATATATTCCAGTATGATATGTATTCACAGATTGAGTTTTTAGACCCTTTTTCTTTCTTCCACTTTCATTATTTTTCACCAGTTTTTAAAATTAAATCAAGGGAATAAAAGTTAACTACTTTACAATCCAAATTCAGCTCTAGAGAAAATCAGGTCTCAGAATATGATTCCAGTTCTCTAATACCAATCTTTCAATAACTTAATTGTGTATAATTACTTTTTTCTTTATTAGGTCTTTCAATTTATTTTTTTCCTCTGGATACTGACATTTAGATTCTGAAGTAGTTACATATAACCTCAGCGTTAACATTTGCCCCAATCCAATTTTCCTTATTATCTTCCTTTGACAAGGAGTTTATGAATCCATAATTTATGAAAACTCCTTTATGTTTTCTTACAGCTCTAGTCTTTCAAAAGTGTTTAAACTTAATGTTCTCTTCACGAGGGAAGAGGCTGTTTATAAACAGCTTTGTTTCAAGGGTCATATTACACTATGTTTTCTAAGTATTCAAAATATTAAGCAAATAGCAGACAAAAAAGTCTATAAAAACTTATTACTGATCTTTCATTTCTTATATATATATGTACATATATATATGTGTATATAAGTACTTCCCAACCTATTTTCTTAAGTATTTAGCTTCTTTTTCATGCTTTTAATATTTAGTGTCCTATAGTTTCCACCCTTTTTTCCTATCCTTTGTAAACCACAGCCTGTGTATTTGCATCTCACTCAATTTTTCTACCTTACAAGACATAAGTAGCTTGCATGTCTGTGAGTGCACAATCAACTTTTGCTTCTAACTACAAATGATATTCATGTAGCTTAATTTTATTTTGATCTCCAAATGTGTCTTTCTTTTGTGGATACTTACAGAAAAAATAGCTTTGAAGAGATGCAAGGGAGGTTTTTCCGAGATATTGCAGGTAACTTCAAAACTGGAAGTTGACTTCCTGTCTGATCTTCCAGCACCACAAATGACATCAAACCAGCCAAATTTCTTCTGTAAGCAGATGTAGCCAGAACAACCCCAGCCCTACCACTGGGCATCCTCTTGTTTATCTGGCTTCTGGAGCCTGGTGCTGCCAGAATGCTTACACAGCCCCTCAGCAGAATGGAACTCACACCGAGCACAGCTCCTCAGGAAAATCTCTTAATGCTTTTGGCATGTGCCTACCAATGCTTTTGCTTTAGCAAAGCAACTGTGTAGGTCATGGGCAAGAATAAAAGAATATAGAAGCTGCCATAGCTGTCTGTGATAATGGGAGTGCTGTCTCATACAGTGATGAGTAAATCTCCTAAATTCCAAGTGTCTCTTATATACCAGATGTTTCTTTTTTTGTTTTTTTTCTCCTATAGAAGCTATTCTGGGAGCCACTGCTTTGTATAAATTATTAAATGTTTATCACAGCAACAATTTTCACTCAGTTGGAATAACATGACATCAAATACCTTCTCCTGTGGCCACATAAATATTCAATTGGTGTGAAATGGGCTTTGGGAGAGCAGAGATTTGAATTATTTCTCATACTTTCCAGAACCTTCACCATGATACTTGTGGCTGTTTGGCACTGGTAGATGCAGTTCCATTAACAACCAAGGAAAAGGGGAGGAAAACTAAGACTGAATACCCAGGTGTGGGTAGGGCACAGACAGAGAAATCCAGAGCCAGGAAGGCTCAGAAAGGACACATTTGATGTTTTTGGAATATTATAATATCCCTAATATCTTCTCTCTCCCTTACTCCACTGATCGTTAAAACAGGACCTTGTTGATCCTTAGAGGACAAAACTCATGAATCATGACAGTAGGCAGTTTTTAAATTGTTCCTTGCAATTACTTGTAACTGGATTCTTTTCTGGTTTTACTACCTTCTGTTTAAAAAACTAAAAAGTTGGAGTAGCTCCTGCCAGCTACTGCCTTCTGCAAGCAATAGTCTGCTTCCAACTCACCTAGCAATTATAAAATCTACATCCATGTTACTGTCATGCTACCTCTGCATATCTGTGCTTTTTTCTCTGTCCAGGCCTCTAAGGGAGGCTGCATCAATATACTTCATGGGTCCTTCAAGTCCTGTGTCTTACCTTTTCTGAGAATCAATCCATCTCTGTGCATAGAATGCTCTAGGTGCTAGGCTGCTACAGCTCCACAAGCACAGAGTTAGTGTGGGCAATCCCCTGGGAAGGAGGAAGAACAGTACCTGTAAGCTGTTCCCTGAGCATTCGACTTTTTTTATTTTTTATCAGTCATCCTCGAGTATTCTTACACTGAAGGAAATACCCCATGGCATAAATAACTCAGATAAATAATTAACTGGTTTATCTGAAATAAATACGAAGTTCTGCAGGCAGTTGTGGCCCGCTTCCTTTTCCTGATGCCTTTCCCAAAATCTGCATCTCAAAGCATCAACAAAACTGACAAGTGCCTCATATTCAAACAGACAGTTATTGTAAAGAGGTATCAGTGAGCATTTTCCTCCCACCATACTTGAGCATTGTTTCACACATTTTATTTCTCCAGTACTGACAAAATGAGAGTAATAAAAGACAGAAAAAGGTCCAACCATCCAAGGCCACATTCCTTGTTCACCTCAGGATCTCCCCTGTGTTTGCTCTGTTCTGCAGACGCAGGCTCCTTTTTGCAGCATAAACACTTTCCCCATTGCGTCTCCTTTCCTGCAGAACAATTCATCAGTGATGTATGTTATTATCATTTTTCCTGCCACACGTCACCAGGGAAGAGGTCCAGATACATAATGCTTGTAGCAATAGTGATTATTGTCTTTTTTTGCATACATTTCTAATAGCCCAGGCAGTTTACAGAGAGTATGATGGGATTTTTTTTAGGGATATGGAGAAGAAAAAAAAAAGGGATGCCAGAGCCATATAGCTTTTAAAGGAGCAGTGAAACACTTTAATTCTGTCTAATTGTCAAGCTAGATTTGTTATCTTAGAGTTATTCAGTCTTTGCAACATTTTGCTCAGAACATGAATATACTATGTATTGCTCCATAAGTAAGTTTTCTTTTTTCTTTTTTCCTTTTGCACTGAATTCTTCCATGAACATCAACAAATAGGAAATTGATTTCTAATCTTTCTTTGCTCTAAATTTTACTATTACCTAATTTTTCATATAATTTTCTTCTACTTTTCTTAATGGGTAATTATCTTGCAACCTTCTAAGCATAAAGCATCTTTAATGGAGTGTGCATTTCCTCTGCTTCTCACTCTCCATACAATAGATATATGACTTGCTCTTACTGTTGTTTATTATGCCAGCATTATTATATTATGTGCTAGTATTATTATATTGTTATGGTATGTTTATCACTGGTATATATTTGCCCTAGTTAAAAGGAAATTTCTATTTTGCAATACCCAGAATTTAGTTCAATTTTAAAATGCCAAGAAATTCTACTTAAATATTTCATTGGAGACTGAAAGGCAGATTTCTTCAGAATAATTAAATATCTACTTACCACTATTTTTTTGGTAATATTTATTTTCAGATTAGTTTTCTTTTGCTGCTATGTTAGACTTTATTATATAATTGCCTTCTCTCCTTACCTGAGGAGACTAGGCCTAAATATAAAATGTGTGGTACCAAAGTACCATAATCCTTAATACATCCAGTGTTTCACTGGACAATGAACAGTCAGATTTATTTATTTTTTCTGAAATATTTCTGTTTAGGCATTTAATAACCAAGTCCTATTCAGCCAAAAATAACCTGTTGCTATTGGCCAGGGATGTCAGTGTTACAGAGCAAATACAACTAAAAATAGTAACATATAACTTTGGATAGTGGTATCGATGAAATAAAACAAACAAAAAAATCCCTCATGTTTCTTAATAAGCCATTATATCTGTGAATTGTTACAATTGGGGACCAGAAAAAAAATAGAGACAATTAACCTATTACACTTATTGGTTGGGATGGAATTGATTGGCTCAGCTGCCAGACATGAGGTGGAGACAGGCTGTGGCTGAGGGAGCAGCTCTGCCAATGGTTTTTTTTTTTAGCTCCACCATTATGATGTGACTGGAAGCATTTTCGTCACACACATCCAGTCATGCAATGGGAACCATCTTTTATTCAAAGGCTACACTTGAAAAATATGCATTGGATGTTATTATAAACTATTCCATAAATACTGGGCAGTGAATAAGTTTGCTAGGGTGCAGCATACTAAATAGTAAAATCGACATGGAGTACCACGCTTGCATAATTCCTTGACATATTTTTTGCTGCATTCTGTCAATTAACTCCTAATCATAAAATTGATGGCTTTCACTGCTATTGCTTTTACAACACTTCTTGTTTTAATATAAACAGGATAATTGCTTGGAGGGATAACAAATCTCTCATACATATACAATTTTATTTATATATATGTATACATCCTTATGTATATACGTAAAAAAAGTATGGATTTGTCTGAAGTACCACTACACAATACAAAAATGTTATACTTGGAAATAGAAGACTGGTAGAAGAGTGTTCAGAAAAAATGTTGTAAGACTATTAACAGCATAAACACAGGGCATTTAATAGCAGATAATCACAGAATGGTTGGGGTTGGAAAGGAACTCTGGAGATCACCTAGTAAAACCTTCCCCCAAAAGCAGGGTCTCCTAGAAGAGGTTGCACAGGATTGCAGGTTTTGAGTATCTCCAGAGAATGAGATCCCAGAACCTCACAGGCCAGCCTGTTCCACTGCTCTGTCACCCTCACAGTAAGGTGTTTTCCCTCATATTCTCATATTCCTGAGTTTCAGTTTGTGTCTGTTGCCCCTTGCCCCATTTCTGGGCATCACTAAAAACAGTCTGGTCCCATCCTTTTGACACCTGCCCTCAATATATTTGTATGCACTGATAAGATCCCTTCTTATCCATCTCTTCTCCAGTTTAAACAATCCCATGGTGGGCTCACGGTGACAATGTTATTTTCATTTATGAAAATAATTCTTTAAAATATTCCATTTGTAGCGATCCTGCTTCCCCTCTATATAAGGACCTCACCATTTGTTATCTTAAGTAGCAGAATTTCTGGCTTCAGTTAGACCAGTAAACTGAACCTGAAACTCAGGTGTTATCAGTGATCTGCAAAACATTTTCCCAAAGCAGCCCGAAACCTGACACTGCTTCTCTGAAGTTTGAAATGGAAGGTAGAATGGCTGATGCCTACTCTCTCCACGAGCATTCTGGCTGGGGTAAGTGGTACATTTACTGAGTCATATTCCCTTTTCCTCTACACGTTTTGTATTATTGAGTATTCTGCTATATAGTTTTGGGGAACTCAAGGATTTGGTTCCAGTCACACCAGTGTACACTTGCAACTGCGCAACTCATCCAATATTTCTGGAACATGCTTTACACTTCCAAAGGAATAAAACAGAGAAGAATGCATCAATAACAATTTAAAAATAAATGTTTAGCCACTGTTTTTAAACCTCTGAACACCCATCATAAAGCTATCAAGCTCTTCTGTGGTCCTAAAGAGTATGTGCTTTTGAGATAAACAGTAAAATAAGAAGCATGTGATAGACTGATGTGAACAGGTATTTTCTTTTTGAGAAATTGCAGTGCTCAGATTTGGACGACATCTAAAAAAAGTACTATATATCTCTTGCTTTAAGTTCAGAGAAGGAAATTTTATCTATTGATTTGAAGAGAAAAGCTTTTTTATAAATTTTTAAAGCAAGACATTAAAATAAGGATGTGAATTTGCTTTAGGTGTATTGAGATTGACAAGTATCTTTCTGCTCTTGAGATCTTCTTTCATCCCTATGTGTCAAAATGATGCTGAAATAAAGTACAGTACAGTAAATCAGTTTATGTTGCTTCTGCAGCAGTGATAGACAGGAACAACCCTCCCTTACAGAGCAGTACAAATGGCTGAACATTACTGAAGAGGCTGTTGTAGCACCTGAAAAAAACATGGGAAATCACAAAGCTACATACAAGCAAGAAATAGGTATGAACTAACCTTTTTGTTTTTTTCTTTTTGTGACAGCCAAGAAACAGAACTGGTAACTAATGTACCTTCATGCACTACCAGACCTAAAATTTTCAATGCATACAAATAAATCAAAATAGCTAAAATTGCTACTTTCTTACATTAGACCATTTAAAATAAGGTTTGAATTACAAGAACACATTCTCAGAGTAACTGACATAACTTATTAAAAGAAATGAAGAATTGTGTAATTAGTATTAAGTCCACGTTAATGCAATTATATTTACATTACAAAAATTCTGCTTTTTCTAAACATTTAGTGTGGCTAGAATCATATCTAATTCAAAAGAAAAAGTAAATTTTGAAAGCTGTGTCTGTACATATGCTATTATTACTTTAATTCACAACAATCATCTTCAGTGCAATAAATCCAATTCCAATTACACAAGTTTGACACTTCAGGTTGTATAGAATCATGTATTGAGTAACTGTTAGAAAGCTATTCAATAGCTTATTCAATAATGAAAGACTTTTAAAAATGGATTTAGAAATACAGAATTGTAACTTGTCTTACCAATTTATAGGTAAATAACCAGTTATATTTAAATTGAAGATATTATATACTTCCAGGTTTCTGTTAATTTAGGTCTGCAAGATTATATAAATTAATGTAGCCAGTGGGATGAAGTTAGGACTGAAAACTCAGCCTGAATTTAAACACATTATAAAATCCAGTTATTCAGTACTTCTATTTATGAATACTATATTCTGTCATTTGTATTATATGAAATTAAGATAATCAACTGTCCCTAATGAATCAAGACAAAACCCTTATGAACTTTATCCTAGTCTTGAACTCCAATTCTCTTCCACATTTTTTGCTTCTCTGTTAAACCAACCCCAACTCAAAAGCTAGTAACTCTAAAACAACTGAGCTACAGATTTCCCATTAGGCTTGGTAATCCAAACTGTAGAAAGCAGTTTTGGGAAGAAGCAACCATTTTCTCTATTTCTCCACTGAGGTTGGATGGAATTTGAAAGTCTCTCTTCTTTGAGGTAGACCCTGGCAGCAAACTGATTCCCTTACCAATCCCCACGAACCTTAGGCTTTGACTCTCATTGCTTTGACTTTCTGGGTTGCAAGTGCAAGAAAATTATATTTACATTTTGAAACATTTTTTCTTCATTTATCAGAAATACATAAGCTTTTTTTAATTACTTGAAATTTTCAGAAATGTTGATAAATCACGAACCAAATTAAAAGCAATTTGTGACCACAAATACGTTACATTAGAAAATATTATCCCAGCTGTGTATCAGTATCAAATATTTTGAAAATTTATATAAAATACTCAGTTATGGAAAAAAGTACAGTGCTTTTGCCCTGTAATAAAAACACATTTTTTTTTGTTGTTAAATATCATATTATTGTGCTTGGATGGGATATTAAGGACACTCTTAGAAAACCATTTTATAAAACATCTTCTGCAATATTACTCTTGTGTATTTTCTTGAACTAAAATAGATCTTTGCAGTTCAGCATATTGGCTTGCCAGGCCAGAAGGGACAATGCTGATTTAACTGCAAAACATAATCTTTACCATTAATGCTAGAAGGCACGAGTCTTGTGGGAGTTTACCTGCTGCAGCCCAGCAGGCAGTTCTGTGGTGGCGGAATACAGAAGTGGGACAGTGTGGGAACACAGGATTCGCCTCTGGCTATCCTGGAGGTTCAGAGACCTGGGCAGGGGTCTCAGAGACCCTGGAACACAGACCAAAACACCTGTGCTTTTGATTTTAGCCTGTGGGAACGATTGCCAACCTTAAAAGAAGAATTCCAAGTCACAGGAGTTTAAATAGAGCATTAGTGAGTTTGTCACAGGGTGTAAAAGTAGTTTTTGAGTTTGGTACAGGGGGGTGAGAGAATTCTAAGATGGAGGAACCTCGTGGTTTTTAGGTTTCTTCCTTCTTCTTC
>VZTB01010290.1:2544-47597 GCA_013397245.1 Thryothorus ludovicianus | reverse complement strand
GCTGTGCCGGGCTGTGCCGGGCTGTGCCGGGCTGTGCCGGGCTGTGCCGGGCTGTGCCGGGCTGGGCCGGGCTGGGCCGGGCTGTGCTGTGCCGGGCTGTGCCGGGCTGTGCCGGGCTGTGCCGGGCTGTGCCGGGCTGTGCCGGGCTGTGCCGGGCTGGGCTGGGCTGGGCCGGGCTGTGCCGGGCTGTGCCGGGCTGCCCCACAGCCCCGTCTGCGCCGCGGCTCCTGGGGACCACAGGGCCCGCTCCGGCCTCGGCCCCGCCCTGCCTAAGTTTATTTCTGTAAGGCGATGCTGCTTTGGCTCTTAGCTGTACAGGTGAATCTGAAGATGTCTGTACGCGTGATACAGACGGGTCGTTCATCCTTCTAGAGTTCAATGCAGTTGTTACTAGGTTTGGTTTGGGTTTTGGTCTTCACAGCATCCTGTTATCCAAGTACAAAAGTAGAGGAAAAATATTAGCTGTAATTCCGAGCAGGGCTCTAGTGTTATAAGGGTAGATGCAGCTTAGGTTCAATATATGTATTGTGTTGGTTTTTTGTCTGGGATTTTAATTGCCAAACAGAAGCTCTTTTCTGGTCAGCAAATATAAAGTTGAATTTCTAGTTGTGATTACCATCATTATAAAACCTGTTTTGTGTTCGTGTTAGAAAAAATATAATTCCCTCAATTAACTTCATTTATTTTTTTCTTTATTGTGGAACCAATATTCTTGCTATTTTTTTTTTCTCTTTAATTCTACTTTGATGGATCAGATGAACCAAGATTTCTCTCTTTGTTCTCTTTCAGTCATTGACAAACTTTTGTTGTTGTTGTTCTTGTAGTGCAATATGCCATAAATTATGATAGGAAATGGCATTCTTTATGCATAAATCATGAGGTCACTTCTTGGATTTTGCCTCATTCAAGTTCTTCTCTTTGACTGGTTAGTTGAAAATAAATAATTCAAAGAGCTTTTTCCATTCTGGTAATCCTATAATAAATTTACTTCCTTGCTGTGGAGGTTTTGCATTTAATGCCAGTCTTATGTGCAGTAACGAGTGGTGCTGTCTCAGACTATAAAAAGTCTTGTTTAGTCAGGTTCAAAGGTAATAAATTAGTAATTAAAAATAAATTTTTTTCAACTGTCAAGTCTACATTTATAATAGCATTAGAAGTCTTGAAGCCACAGTGATAGTCCTTACCTTTTTATAAGAGAATATTTCTTACATTACAGCAATGATCAGCAAGCTCCAGAATTGTTTTTAAGGCTCTTAAAAAAAAATAAATGCAGCTGTTCTGTAAGAATCTTCAAAAAACCTGTCCCAAAACTAACTTTTGGTGTTCTAGTTCAACTTGAACTATATTCAGATTCTTTGACTTGTGATTTATGGAACTCTGCACAAGTCATAAAACTTTGTAAAAACTGAGTGAGTTTTGCAAGTTACTTTTTGAGAAGATTTTTGTTCTCATCTCCTTATTCCTGAAGAAATTCTGATTAAGGTACCTTGCCAGTCATCAGGCTTTGGAAAAGAGAGGATACTTTCATGGAGCTGTGTAACCTGTTTAGTATTGGCAGACATGGTTATCGCTTTCCCAAACTTCTCAAATGAACTGTGCTTTGTGCCAAATGTACCTGAGTTCAGTCTGGTTTTCCCAGCCTAAAGCTTTTAGAAACTGGAGAGAACAGCATGAAATCTTGATCGAAAGGCTACAGCAAAGCTAAACAAACATAAATCCTAATCAAGAATTCATCATCTTATCATGAGGTATTGAGAAGAAGCCGAGCATTTGGATTTGGTACTTTGAAGTTCACAGACACTGATCTCAGAAGCAAAAAACATTGTGTCTTTTTTAATTTAGCACTTTATTTCAGTCTCTATTTAAAATTTAATATTTTGCTCACTGTAATTTCTAACTTACTTGTTATAAACACATAAAGTTGGCTTTTCACAAATGTTAAGATGAGTGTTGTATATATAAGGCTGTTATTAATGCATATTATAGTATTGGGTTTATTTTTCTTTTTGTACCTGTATAAGGTGGATACTATATGTGTGGTATGAAAATGGTTTTAAGGATACAGTTTTCTTTAAGAGTGAAGTAAAGAGTAAAGAGTCTTTGTAGTGAGTGAACTGACTGCCTGGTCAGGATAGCNTCTTAGAAAAGTTTAAATATATATATTTAAGGAGGGGGTCTCTAGAACAGCAGGTGTGCTCTTGGCTGTTAACCAGAGACACCCAGGCCATGTATTTTGCTTTATTGCCTTGTCATTATTGTCTTTTATTAAACCTTTAAATCCTACCAAGAAAGTGAACTTCATTTTTCACGTTACTGCTGCTGAGATTTTGACTAAATACATTGTTTGTTTTCCAGCTGCTCACAAAATAGTGCCCTAAATTCCCTTTCTTTACAGAATCAGTGGTAATCTTCATGAAATGGCCAAATGCCCATCACAGCTGTGCCTTGTATGCTTCACTTGCATTAAGACCAAGCTTCATTTTCAGGGGTGGGGGGGGGCATTGAAAGGACATTATTTTTTAGGTGGATTCTCAGTCATATAGGAAAAATATATATCAGCAAATCTCACAGTTCCTGAAAACAAATAGAAAATAATTCTAAACTCTTCAGAAACAGAACCTACCTATTGCCAGGTAACATAATATTCAAAGTCACTTGCTAAAGAGGAGTAACTTTTAAAATGGGAGGCAGAATGGAGTAGAGATCATTTGTTTTTCCCTTACCTACTCTGAGCACTTTGTTTTAGCTGAGAAATTGTGATTTCAGTACCAAAGCTGTTTTTATAAGGTTTGGAAGTATAAGAAGACTGAGTTCTCCAGTCTCTTGGGTGTCTAGGAGCCTTCAATGGGAAGGAGAAAAGAAAGAAAAAAAACATTTATATCCTGAGGATTTGTTACTGTTTAGAATTAAGGTGTTTTTCTTTAATTTATCTTTCCCTTCTTGACAGAGTGAGGAGGTGTTCAGAGTAGGAGGCTGCTGCCATCATTTTGTCTTGCTCTTTGTTCAAATTGTGTATGCAGAGTGAAACCCTCAGTTTCAAAATCTGCAGCAGAGCTCAACGTAGTGTTATAAAAAGACACAGAAAGGCTTGAAAAAATGAATCTCCTTCTTCTTCACCCCCACGATTCTTGTTTTTCTACTTGTATCCAAAGATAATGTCTATTGACAAGAGCAGTGTCCTAGAGGAAGACTAATCTGTGTCTATGCACAGCAGTGTGTTAGATCTGTTTAGCCATCTGTATAGTATTTTCTGGCTATTTTTAACCTCTGCTTTGGCAGAAACTGTTTTTTCCGAAATTATTTTCCTCGGTAATATTCTCAGATAAAAACCATATTAGTAAACATCTACCTTTATGCTTTTTACTTTTACAAAAGGTGATGCAATCTGTGGCCCCTGAAGAATTATGTCAGAGGAAAGGGAGAGAAATGTGTATTATTTACTAGTTTCTTTCCAACCATCCATTACAAAAGAATAATCTTCTTCCTCAGAGATTAATGTTGAGGTAATGTATATTACTGTATATCCTTCTTTAATATACAGGTTTATTTAAAACTTGTAAGTAATTAATAGTTATTCATAAAGGAGAAATAAGATATTGTTGGCAAGAGCAAAGATAATCTTTACAGTAATTTGTAGTTTAATAATTCCAGGGAAAGACAGCTAGTTAGGAATCATAATCTTTTACATGTAGGTCATAAAAATATATTGCACTCTTATGGTAAATTTTGTGTTTCCATAATAGGTATGGGGCAGGAGCTAAGCAATTGCTTGTTTTATTAGGGGACCCTACTGAAAACTTACATTCTTCAGAAGGAAAGGCAACCTAATTTGCAACAGGGTCCTGTAAAAGGTACTTGGTAGGTGGGTTTAAATAAAGCCATGTTTAAGGTGCAGGTCAAGGCAATTACTATGCTTAAAATTTTAAATGTCGTGGGCTTTTATCCTGATACACAGACTACAATTTCCTACATGCTTTGCTGGGTGCTTTTGTTGACTAGTATGTTTTTTAAATACCTCTATGAAAGCTTTTTAATGAAGGAGTTCAGTACTGGGAAAAAGAAAATATGTTTGTGCTTTAAAATTGAGTTGCTTTCATCTTTGGTGTATGAGATTTAAGAATATGGACTGCAGATTAAAATCCAGTGAATTTTTAACTTGGATTTTTAAACTTGGGGTGTTTCTTACATTTCTGTTCAAGGAGTTCAATGTTTCCTGGTTCAAAGAGGCAGGAAGGAGTTCATCAACTTCAATACATATTAAGTCTTTGAGAGTACTGATTTAGCCTCTCAGGGGATTTATCTTGGAATAGCTTGAATTGAGACTTCTGAAGGAATCAGGGAACTACATAAAAGATATATTTCTAGGTGTATTCCAATTCTCATCTGTGCCAAATATTTTGTTTCATTTTATATATTGCCACTTGAAGTTGTAGGGTGATTTAGAGGGATTGAGGATTGGCTTGAGAATCTCTAATAGCTCTGCCTTCACAGAGTAGCTTGTTTCTTCATTGACTTTTTTGTTAAATCACTTTGAGCTACTTTGAGAACCACTGTTCTTGTAGAGTAGAGATTTCTGTTATGGTTGCTTCACTCTGATTTTAAGATCTTAATGACCTCCTGCATTCTTTATAAAACAACTTGTGAAATTTATTTGCATTTCTTGTGAATTAAATGAGAATTTGTAAACATCACATTTTATGTTGCTCCAGAGCTTGAAGGAACTTGAACTTGTGATTGAGAATCTCATGGAGACTTCTCCAAGGATGTTTGATGCTTCTGTGGCACGAGTGAACCTAGTAAACTTAATAATCCAAAGAGACTGCTGAAATTACTAGAAGATGGAATTCTGTCACACAAAAATTTATGAGCAAATGTGACCCTTTGCCATTGTTCTCCAGAGCAGAGAGGCCAAGTTTTTATGTCAGTGCAAATAAAGCATTTTTTTTCAGCTTCAGCCCTTTAATTTTCATTCCAAGGGGTGCTAATATATACAGAAAATTTCAAAGCCATACTCATCTTAACTCTTAAAGCTGAGAGCAATGCAGATGTTGATACCGTTCCTTAAAACAATACTATATTTAAACAGTGTTACTTAAAATGTTTTTTCAGGGTGCTGAAAGGCAAGATCCGATATTTAATAAGGCTATGTTTGCTCTTACTTCTTTTGGCTGATGCAACTGCTCAACCTAGGATGCACTCCATCTTTTTCACTCAGACACCTTTGAAGGGCCCATAATATGTCTTTTTTTCCCAGATTATACTGTTGTGGGCTGTAACTTCAGGAAAATATAGAGCTTTTTGAAAACAATCACCAAATATGACATATTAAACCTTATCTTATGCAGATGCATGAGTGCTGTAGAAAAATGTCCTTTTTTTTCACTAAGTGAATATTTTTAATGAGAAATCTAAGGATACGAGAAAGTTTTGGGATGTTGAATAACTCTATCTGGCTACAGATGATAATGCTGTGATTAGATATCTGGGCATTAGCTTCCTACATTCTGTTTTGAGTGTAATTTGATGTAATAGTATCTATGGACAAACTTTGTACCTATTCCACCGTTTTTCAAAATTTCTTGTGTAAGGACCTGTGAAAATAGGCAATCCTCACCACCACTCATTTTCTTTAGAACCCTCATCAGTTATATTTCATTGGGTATCACCACGAAATTGCAAGTTCCTGATCTACCTTCATATTTTGATTTATTTATTCTGCTTTTTGTAGTTCTTGAAGTCTGCTAAATGAGTATTATAAATGAAACAGCCCCATTAATTTATATTCTGTTGTAGTAGTATTTTGAATATATCAGTTTTTGTTAAAAAGTTTTGTAGCAAAATCAGCACCAGTTAACACACTTTATGATTAGAGGTACTTTAAAGTTCCAACAACTGTGAGAAATTGAAACACTGTCTTAGCTAACAATCCCAAGAGCCTTGCATTAAAGTTAATGGAGATGGCTAAGTAGTAACTGGGAAAGTAATGAAAAAAAAAATAGTCATCCATATTTTAGACATAGTGTGATAGCAGAAAGTGGATATGCTAAATTCACGTTTGATGAGCAACTTGAAGATTACTTATTTTCTGCTTTGGCCTGTCTAAGCTGAAGAGAGTGTCTGTGTTGTGTTGAGTCAAACATGCAATGACATTTGCAGAAAGCATTATACATGTGGTTACCTAGATTACAAATCTTTACCGTACTTCTTCTAGAGTTAGCTCAGTTCTATGTATTCTACAGTCCATGTTACAGTAGATTATTTATCAGAGTACAGGTGTACTGCCTGTAAAACCAAACTGCAGTGTACGCCAATATGTTTTAACAACTCTGAGCTACAATGAAAGCAAATTCATCACTGCTTTCTCAGAAAGAGATTCTGAGTCTGCCTCAGTTTGGATTATCATCTGTTTTGTGAGGGCTTTTAGCCAGTGCAGTTACTTAAGGGAGGAATTGTTCATTTGTCTGACTGGTGAGGTCGCAGTTTAATTCACAGTATATTTGAGTATTTAAGTGAGGTTTTGAAGAAACTCATACCTTCAGTTTTCCTTTTGGGCTGTGTCCAATATTCATGCATCAGGCAAATAGTGACATCTATTCTATAACTGTTTGATCTGCTTAAAGGTAGGATCTTCTGAGTTGGAAAAGATACTGTGAAAGCATGCTGAATTAGATTCCATCTGTAACTCAGAAAAAGGAAGTGTATACTTTGAAGAGTATCTGCAGAAATCCCTTTTGAACAGCAACTTGCCACTGTTCATATGGTTCTCATTGATTTCTTTATTACCAAAATAGGACAAAGTCACATGTTTTGTTGCTTCTTGTCTGTTGTTCTTAGGGACTCCTGTGTGGCACCCTAGCACAAGAAGGATGTGCAAACAAAAGAATTTAGAGCTCACTCAAATCTGTGTTGAAAAATTTTTGAGTACACCACAGTTACTCAAGAGTTGTAGCTAGTCACGTATGCTCCAGGTAACTCCTATGATGATGGCAAACTCTGCAGTTAGAGTATGTTTGAAATGTCATATTCTATTCTCTGCTTGTCTGATTCAGTAGAATTACTCTTACTCAAAAATTTACTTAGTCCTTACTGTTTGTGTAGCAGCTTCATCAATAGTGTGTCTTTATAATCCAGAAGGTCTAATGTATATAATACTTGTATTCTTGTATCTTTCTGGTTCATTGAACTAAAGGAGTTAGTGCTTTTAATGAATTTATTTTCCTGAAGCATTAGTTTGTTTGGTTTGTTGTTTTTTTTGTGGGAGGAGGAAGTCTATTTTTAGCTGTGGGCTATTTTATTGTCTGCCCTGGTTTAAAGGACAGATATCTGCCAAGGAAGGTGGGAATCTCCCTTGGAATGGAAACCCTTCCCTCTGAATTATTATAATGTTGAAATTACAAGTCTCACAGGCAAAGGTATGGGAAAAGGAATACCAGTTCTTTAATGTGTATTTATGCATAAGGCAAACAACACCACCACCAGCACCCCAAAGAGAAGCAGGAGCGCAGCCGCAGCCTCTCTGTGCCGCAGGCGCTTTCCCCTTGGTGCAGTTCCAGTCACAGCCACCAGGGGCGATGGCGGCTCCCGGCCGGGCAGGTGCAGTGATTCCCCCGCGCCGGCAGGGGGCGCTGTGGAGCGGGCTCGGAGGGTGCGTGGCAATGGCGGCTGGGCCCAGGCGGGAGGGGATGGAAGGGAGACTTTGCTCCACAAACCCCGGGGCGGCCGATTCCGGTGCCCCAGCAGGAGTCTGAGGAGCACCGAGCTGGAACGGCAGGAATGAGCAGAAACTCCAAGGTGGTGGATGAGATGTATCAGAAGCTCTGTGGCGGTAGCTGGAACTGTGGGGTGTCCCAGCAGGGCAGGGGGTGCAGGGGCCCCACAGCGTAGAGAAACCCAGAGCAGCACCAAAGAAGCAGCAAGGACGAGGCAATGGTGGCCGGCTCTGAGCCAGGCAGGGAGAGGCAGGCTCAGGATCTCAGGCACACGAGCAGATGGGGTAGGTCCCTCTTTTTAGTAAGGTAGGTGATAATACCATCCCAGGTCAGTGGCTGCTCTCACGAGCAGGGGCTCACCCTACGGCAGAAGAAGCAGCTCTGGGCTGGGTTATGGCAGTGGCAGCGAATTCCCTTCTTCAAGCAGCAGCTCCAACCATCCTCCTCTGAACCAGTCCAATTCTCACAGTATCTCTGTCCCTCAGAGAGGAGCTCCCCCAGTTAGAGGAATGCAGCCAGATGCCCTCCTTCTCCCTGAGCTTGGCCACTCCTTTGTTTTCTTGTGCACCCAGTAGTTAGTGTGTCCTATCAACTTAGGGGAAAAATTTCATATATTAAAAGGAACAAAAGAAAAGAAACCTAACCCCCAACATGGGGTTATCTTCAGAGTGGCCTGGATGTGCAGATAAGTTGTTTCTTAGTGCTTTGATAAAGTGCTGCTTCACCAGCTGCTCTTCCTGTTCCGTGCACTCTGGCTTCTAAACCATCATTGTATCCCTTCATTGGACTGCCCTCAGTATGTTGGGGTATCCTGTACAGCTTATACTGAAATCAGCTGGAAAATGTACTTTCTAACACAATTTGAAGCATTATAAAGCAGGCATTCTTTATCAGTGTTATGTTAGAAGGCTATCTCCTTTAATCTAATGTGTGTGACAAGACTGTACAACAAGGTATTTATCATAGTAATTCATTACAATGTACTTTCTAGCTGATACATAAACATAGAACTGATTTACATGCATCTGCCTCTGACTGCAAAGTCCTTATTTGGCCCTGGAGGGTCCTCTAAAGGGGTCTCTGGTGATTGTATTCACAGAATACTTCAATATTACAGACAACCTTTCCTTGAACTTTTTCTTTGGGCATGTGCTGTTGCTTCTTGTTACATAACTCGCAAAAAAACCCACTGTAGTTCTCTTTTATCTATTTCTCCACAGGTTCCAGCTATATTTATCATCCAGTGCACTTACCTTTGCATCCTTTTATCTTTTTTGCTAGTTAGTCTTGAAGGTCTGTTCAGCAACTTCAGGGGAACTGAAAATTTATATTCTCTATGTTATTTACCAGGAGCACATGTTGTTCGAGATGTGACTGCAGGAGAGTCAGCTGGAGAGGAGTAATCTCTTCCCTCCACCTCCTGGCTTCACACTTGTCAAAGCAGTTCTTTGTTCCTGCAAGGGCTCCCCTGCTACCACTGGGAGTAGAAGTGCAGTGACAGTTATTATAGCAAATAGCCAGTGCAGTGAAATTCTAAATTAAATTATTTTGTTGGTTTCCCCAGCAAAGTGAGGAGGACACTGTTCAGAAGAAGTGTGCATGGCTTTGTCAGTTGGTGTGAATGATGAGTGCTTTGGCTGCTGGAGCAGTTAACATTTGTCTTGAGAAGCAAAAGTTTGTAAAATATTTGAATAGGTAACAGATCATTTATGAAACTTTGATTTCAAGACTCCAAATACTGAATGCCTGCTAATTTGGAATTCTGGCTGTAATTGGAAGGTCTTATAGGCATAGATGACTCAAAGAAGGACAGAGCACCAATTGTAGATGAGCTGTGTTAAAAGCAATTTTAATTTACTTTTAACCCAGCACACTGAATGAATTGGGCTTAAAAAGCTGCTATCAGTAAAAGAACTACAATCGAGTCATGAATCCTACTAGCAGCAAAACAAAAAGAGAATGAATCCTCACCCTTCCTGAAGCAACCTTTCAAAGGTTTGGGGTTATTTTCTTGGTGGGGGTGAAAAAGACACTAATGGAAGACTTTTCCATCAGTGTGACAATTTGTCAGTCAGAAATAAAACTCTAGTGGTGCTTTCAGTACTGGAGAAGACTGAGTTCTTTAGGGCAAGTGCGCTTCCTTTCTAGAGTGAAATATAGAAATGTGCAGAGTTTCCAGAGAGAGCTGTGGAAAAAGTTGAAGGCAACTGAATGCACTTAAGAGGACTTAGTTACACTGAACAAAAGGAGTTGATGAGCCCCAAGAGGTGTGAGGTATGCATTTGTAACCATTGCTGTTTGCCTTGGTGTGCAAACCAAGATGATGTAGGTGTCTTTAGGTGCAAGGCAAAATTGCATACTAAAGCTTTCCACAAGAAATGTGTTTTTTGGGCTTTTTGTGTTTTCCCCCAAATTTTACTTGCCATGTTTTGGGTTTGTTTTTTTTTAAGTTCATCTTCTAAAATAATAAATTAAAAGCTGCGAGCACTAGTAAACTGTTCTATTAGTTCTATGAATCACACCCAGGATTCAAATAACTTAAGAGAATATAAATGACTAAACCAGAAGTTGTAGTTATCCTTTCCTTAATTATGTTTGAAAGTAAAGGAAAACTTCATATTCAACCTGTTTTTAATGATTAATGTTAGTACTGATTCTGTTGAACAGGCATGGTTTTACTGGAGCTTAACAAGGATTTTATTTTCATATTTCTGTTTCAGTCAGATCAAGATTTCACTTGATCCAATTTTTTTAATAAATCCAGCATTTAATGTATGTAATGACTTTCCAAATCACATGTGCAACATCTATTGTTATGACAATGATTCAGTGAATGCAAAGAATATCTTACATCTACTTTGAAGTTCTGTTTATTAAGCATTCAAAAATAAATCTGCTTATCTGCATTCAGTGACCGTTCTGTCCACTGGTCCTGATTGAAGATTTCAGTTCTTTAAATGTGAACTTTCTTGGCACTGCTTCTTCCAGTCTTATTTGACAAACTTAAAAGATGGGGAGGTGAAAATTATTGTTCATCCAGCCAGTTTTTTTTTCTAGCAAAAAGGGAAGCTTTTAAGAAGTTAAAATTTTGGAGTAACAGCACCCTGAAGTCTTCTTTTATCTCATGTTTTTACTTTAGAAATTATTTTTCTTTTACTTGGAAATAGAAGCTGGTTTTTTTCAATTTAAATAAAATAATGAAAATGGGTGATTTCCATCATTCATTTATATCAGAAAAAGCAGACTTTAGATCAATTGAAGGAAATATGTAATTTTTTTTTTCAGGCTAGTTGCTATATACAACATATGTAACATTATGCATAGCCTAGTTCCAAAAGGCATTGTCAGAACTGTAGAATAGAAAGCTGATCTTTTGCATCTGTCTCATTAAAATTTTGTGTTAATATTATAGGAAAGCATGCTGCTTCTGGTTTGTTTTAAGAAGATATTCCTGTAAGGTTATTTTTTTCCTCTGGTAAGATAGGTAATATTTATTTTCATTGTCATCCCTGTCTATGTTTCAGTATCTAGTCTAGCAAGAAAGTAAATAAAATTAACAGTTCTTGTGAGAGAGTGTTTCTGATGATAATGTGCAAAGTTTTCTATCGGCAAAATTTGGGTTTGTTAGTATCTTGAATGAACTTTTGAAATCCAAAGTAGGAAGATTGTGGAGACAGCTAGAATCACTGCAGCACAAAATGTCTAATCTCTTGGCTTTTTTGCAAATATCAAGTGAGATTAATTTTTTATTTTATCCAAAATTGAATCTAAGCAGTTGGTCTGATTTAGTATTATGATGTTAGTTCATTATCAGGGTTGAAAATCCGTTTGGTTAATTTGGAAATTGATTAATTTGGGAATTTTTGGGAGATTCTTTATGAAGTAAGTAAGTAGAAATGTAGTTTTCATTGGAAGGCAGATTTACTTTTACAACCACCACCCAAATAACATGATAAGGCAGAATAATTTCTTATACATAAAAGAAAAAGAAGGACAAAGAATAGAGTTGAGATCCTATGGCTTTTTTTTCTTTTCCAGAATGTATTCTTATTTCTTTTGCTATTTTGCCTGAAGGAATATGGAAGCAGAATTGTGGGTACAGCTGCAGAACTTGCAGCTGAAGCCAAGGAAAAATACGGAGGTTTTACTGTATCAAAGGAATGTTTCTATTGCATTGCTTCATAGCAAGCACTTTCTATAAAGTTAAATTGTCCCTTGTTTATAGTGGTCAAACTCTAAAGCACTTTTTTGAACAGGGAATATGCAAAAGTTATTCTCAAAGCTCCTGTCATTCCTTCATCTCTCCCATGGTTAATAGCATCTTGTTCCTTCTTTTTTTCTTTATTTTCTTCTTTTCCCTCTTGTCTTTTGGATGAGGAAAACTTACACGAATATCTTAGGCATGAAAAATTGCTGTTTCNCCTCCCATGGTTAATAGCATCTTGTTCCTTCTTTTTTTCTTTATTTTCTTCTTTTCCCTCTTGTCTTTTGGACAAGGAAAACTTACACGAATATCTTAGGCATGAAAAATTGTTGTTTCTTTGAACTTTACTGATTGATTTTTAATTGGTTGCTGTTTGATTTTGACTTATCTGTATGTAGCTCTCCTTATGCTGTAGGATAACCATTTCTGTTGCATTCTTTTCATGCTTTTATTCAAGCAATGTAAGTTAACAGAAACTCTGTCTTACCACTCAAACACTGAAATAATTATGTATCTGTGTCTCCCCCTTCATTATTTGGAAGTAGAGTGAAATCTTTGTTATGTTTGGAGAGATTGTATTCTCTTTGTGTTTAGCATGTTGCTAGTACCATTTCAAAGGCAAGAGGATTTTGCTTCCACAAGTTTATAGTATGTTTTTGTTAGAGCGAATAAATATATAAATAAATGATTCGTTCTCTCACATTTCCTCCTGCTCCTCCTAAATTTTATGACCATTCTTCAAAATATTAGTTCTGGACATGTCAAAATGAAGTAAAACTTTAAGCAGAATAATAATATTTATGAGAATGAGCTACTTTCTTGTCTGACACTTTAATTTCATGCAGTACTACAATTTCATAAAGGTTCAGAGATACTCTTTTGAAATTGAATCCTCTTTATAGGTTACTTCTAGAGTGTAAATTTCCCCACCCGATTCCATTTTTATACCTCTGCATACCAGAGAAAAACCATGCCTTACCTTGACCTGACAACATGATTACCTTGTCATACTTTTTTGGTTCCTCATTAATTTGCTTGTATCGAAATAGGACAAAGATGCCTCACACATAGGGAGGGGTTTAATTTTCTGAAAGGTGAAGCTCTGCTTTACTTCAATAATGAATCTATATTCCCTGCCCTAACCATAGTAGGTAGTATGACTCTTCTATACCTTCCTCTATTTTTTCTTTTTTGTTTTAGAGAAACATTTGTAATTATCAGTGGCTATGCAAATTTATAACTGTAATATTAAATTATTAATTTGATACCATAATGGGATCTTTAGGCATGTCCATCTTAAAATTTTCATGTTAAAACAGGAGAGTGACAAATTTCTTTATTGGCAATATGGTCAAACACTCAGAGAGGCTTCCTAGAAAGGTGGCCAATGCCCCAGGCCTGTCAGTTTTTAAGAGGCATTTGGAAGTGTGCTCTTCATGACATACTTTAACTTTTGGTCAGTCCTGAAGTGGTCAGGTAGTGGTCACACAAGATGATTGCTGTAGGCCCCTTCGAATGGAAATTATTCTATTTTTCCATTCTAATCTAAATTTCTTTTCTTTTGGTGAGACTAGGGAGTTCTTCCCAGCTCGTTTCTCTCTGGCAGTGGCAGTTTTCTAGATATTGAAGCTTTTAATATTAATTATAAATTAACCAAGAAGTTTGATGCTCTTTCATAATGCCCAAGGCGTTGCACTTTCGCCTAATGCAGAAGCAGAATGTGCAAATCAACATCTTTAAACTGTTTTTGCTTCACTGATGTCCTGGTGATACCAAAATCATCCAAAGAATAAACTTTCTAACACAATTTGAATTATTAGAAAGCAGACATTCTTTATACAGCACTGGACACATTCAAAGGATATTTCCTCTAATGGAATGTGTGTTGTAAAACTACAACAGGCTATTTACTCCATCATGATCATTCATACTCATTACAACATGCTTCCTAGCTAATACATGAACATCACTTTTCTCAGAACCAATTTACATGCCTCTGCCCTTACTGGAAGTCATTTTATGGTTTTAGGGATTTGTCTCAAGGGTTTTCTGGTGGTCATATTGACTGAGATATGCCTAATTTCTATTTGACCTTGCCTTAAACTTCTCCAAGGGCACGTGCTTTTGTTTCTTTCCACTTAACGTTGACATAAAATCCACTTAGGTTCCTCATTATATGTTTATCCACTAGTTCCAGCTGTGTTCAGCATATATTCATATGTTCAGCTGTGTCTCTGTTTTTACATTCTTTTGTCTAATTTGCTAGTTAGTTTTAAGCTCTGTTTTGCACCTGAAAACCTTATTCTTCCTGTTTGTCACTGGGCAACCCCAGGCTTGGAGATTCTCATGTGGTACTTTGGATAGCCTTGGAAACACAGTAACTGGTGAAAAGACAACTCTGCAGCTGCCTTTTAATTAGTTTTCCATTTGCCTTCCTTTCTGTTCAAATGTTCCAGCCCCTCCGAGGGGCATTGGAAGGCTTGGTGCAATGTAATGACCTGACTGGGACAAAAGGCAGCCTGCAGCTTCTGTGGGTGGGAGGACAGGAAAAGCAGAAAGATCCATAGGTGTGTCCTTGGCAGCCTAGCCAGGGCAGCGTCACTGCAAATTATTAACAAGCCTTCCAGGTATGGAAACAAAAAAATAACATTGGAGACAGCTTTGTCATTTTATTTGGAAGACGTTTTTTACCTCCCTTTCACGGCTCATGAAGTGAAAGGAGGCATCTATAAATATAAATGATTAGAAAATAATTGTTAGGTCTTGTAAATCATGGTTTGTTGTTGCTTTGTGTGCTGATACTCAGGAATGGTTGTCAGCTGAACATTGCTGTCTTCACAATTAATACATCATCAGGATTTTTGTTCAAGTATCTTGAAAAGGGACTTGATACACTTTGTCTCTTTTCCTGTCTCTAAGGTTTTGTTTCTTTTAAATAATTTATCAGCCCTGGCATTTATTAAGAAGTTCTGTTCCCATTCCTGCTATTTTCTTTATTTTGCTCTACTGTTATTTGTGATACGAAAAAGGAATGCAGAGAAAGAAGCATTAGGACATATTTTTTTTACTTAAGCTAGTTTCATGTTAATGCCAGTTGTCTATATATCTAACTATAAGCAGTATGCTAAATCCTGTAGAAGAACAAGAAGTTTTTTTATGAACTCCAAATGCTTAATAAATTTTGAATGAAATTAATTTATGTATATATATATAAAGGTCTTGTGAAACTATTTCTGAAAAAAGATAATTATTGAGGTATTCAGTCCCTGTATCTTCAACCAATATAAAAATTTTTTTATGGATGATGGCAACAAGAACTATTAGTATTTAGTCTAGCTGGAAGCCTATACAATGTAAATCCAGAGGAGCACTATAGAGTTTTGTCATAGCACCACATAAAATTTTGGACCCATTTTTGTAGTCATAATAAGTTGTTGTAGAAAGGCAGATTTTAGCTGTCATTTTGACGTAATGATTTGACTATGTGATGCAATGTAGAAAAGAGTGGACAGTGAGAAATGGTTTGAAATTCTGTTAGCAGCTGCTCTCATTGTCTTCTTTAGCATGACCCCTATTAGAGACAGCTGCTGGATTTGGGAGCGTGTTGGGCTGCGATGGTTGGAAGTGTATAGAAATGAAATAAAGCTCTTTGGAGGCCATTGTGGCTACAGACCAATCTTCAGAAGATAACTCAAAATCAAACAGACATTAGACTAGCCAATCCCAAGGATTGGTGCATCTTTTTTTCTGAAGTCCTGATGTGGCTTATCCAGCTGTGGTTGATTAACTAATACCTTGTTATATTTTTTGATTAGATGTTACTCTTGCTATTTAAGCAACTTCTTCCTGGTTCAGCATCATTCTTGCACCTTTTGATTTTGATCTCTAGGTCCACACACTCTGCTGGATGTTTAGAGTGGGCTTTTTAGTCAAGTTTTACTGTTCTGAATTGTGCTTTAGGAAAATCTGAAAAAAAAAATATATAGGTATGTAAGCCTTCAGGTTAAATGAAATGAGTTAATTGCAAATTACAATTTTTGCAATCTCTTTAGTGCCAACTATTTTTAATATTATATCCACTTTTGTTTTATGTCCTTAAAAATTAAAGTATTTACTTTTTCCCCCTTTTATGTATTAACATATATAGACATGGTTTTCAAATCCGTAAATGGAAGTAGTAATTTTAAAAAGGTCAGTAATCTCTTCCACAAAAACTTTTCACGGATTCAACTTAAACTCTGATTTCTGTGTTGAATATGCTTCCTCTGTATTTAATTCCACAGAATTTATTAGAATGTTAATAATTTTATGGACAGTGCTCTAAGAGTGAAAGTGAGGCAAGTTTTGCAGTGCTAGAGAAAGTTTAACTAGAAAAGTCAGAAAAATTTCTTAGCTTGTAAGAGCTATTTGCAAATCTGAAATGAAAGCTGCAAACTTCAAATGTAAATTAAAAAATTGGTATGAGTTTAGTATCTGTTAAATATGATGCCTTGTCTTTTCTTTCAGATGATCTAATTGATTTAACTGAATTTTAATTAATCAGAGTCATCTTGGTATTTCATAACTCTTATTAAAGTGTTTTAATATGCTTGAAAGGTTCAGTAGGATGCTCCATCTGAAAAAGATAAGATCAATCTGTATGCATTTATGCATACAGATTTATTATGGGGGTGTGTGTTCAACGAAGGGGCATTATCAGGAAAGACCTTTTGTCACTTCTGCTTTCTTGTGTGTGTATGTATGTATTAGGATATGTATCCTCCACGATGCATTGTTTTTGCAACCTCTCATGAACCTGTTGCTAAGTAAATATTTTCCCACCAAAGGTCAGAGATGGTTGCAAGGATGTTCCATGTCATTATGAGATACAATGTATATTTGAAAAAGTGACAAAGCAATGGTTGAAATGCATTTGCATCTAGTTTCGAAACAGAGAGATAAGAATTATGTTCTATATGAGCAATTCTATAATTTCATTAAGTTACAGGACATTAAAAAATACATTATGCTTGCAAAGAAAAAATAACCTTCCAGTAATGTTGAAATCTTAATCATGTGCAAAGGTGAGCATAGAAGAGTTACATAGTTCTGTACATTTTGCTTAATTGTGTTTGTTGAAAGGATATCATTTTCTCATTCACTAATAAGCTTTAAAGAAGCATTGGTAACTTTTTTTTCAGATTGTTAGCCTCTACAGTTCTTAAGTACTTTAGTAATAATCTCAACTTTCCCCCTTTAATTAAGGATAAGTATAAAATTACAGATTTTAAAAATAGCTCTGTACACCTCCACAGCATTGAGCTGCCTACATGGGACTAATGTTCAAGTAGCAGAGATGAGTTTGGTACAAAGGTTGCTGAAGGAGATGAAAAAAAGCCATCTTTTTAACAGGCTTTCCATTGTATCTTGCTTCTTCCTCCGAGCAGCCTTTGTCACATGCTGACTCCCATCAGTCACTTAAAGCTACCACGAAACTGCACTGCAGTTTGTACAAGAAAAAAATGCTCAATTCCTCAGGACTGAGAGCTCTAAGGATCTGCAGACAAGTTCTCAGGTGAGCAATAGTTGCACAGCCATGAGCTGCCAACACATGACAAATCTGGCTTTCACATATGGCTATGAGCAACAAAATCGCATCTCTGTTTCAGCGTGAGCAAACGAATGTGTGAGAGCAAAAACTGCACTTTGGCAGGGCAAACTGGCAGCTGGGGTTAAGGAGAATCCTCTGTTCTTCCAGGTATCCCAGCTCATCAGCTCTTCATCAGCACATCGCATCAATCTACTGTGTGCCTCTTTTTAGCCTTAGTCTGTAACCTCGGATGAGGAGTCATCCACATCTATGTCTCGCCCAAATGTGTTTATGAGAGAAATGCCTCTAGCTCTGCTTCTAGATAGTGTTACTTTGCTTTGATTTTGTTACTACTTGGCTTTATGCAACAAATGTATCAATTGAAGCTTCATTTTAAAAAGTTTGAGAGCTACACTGGAGTTCTGCAGGGAAAAGTAGACCTGTTGAATTAGCAAATTTTAAAATTTTGGTCTTAGGCTTTCTGAACTTGGTTCATCATGTGAAGATCTAGAATAGCCTAAGTTTTTATCTTGGCCCAGATGGAGCTGGAGTCTATCTGATAGAACATAAACACTGTGTGTTTTGCAGTATTTGAAGGGATTTCTGTTCCTTGTTTTGTTCAAAGCAATTCCCACACAATAAAAGTAGTGTCGCCCATACTGAATAGAGGATACCAACATCTCTGGTTGAGAAAAACTGAAGTCTTATATGGCTGAGGCTCCTTAGGGTAGCTTGTTTGTTCAGTAAGCATTTCTCACCTTCTTCTGATGTGCTGTGTTTTACAGTAATGAGATGACACTGAAAAAAATACAGTCTTTTAAGTTAACAACATTATTAATTAGGAGAAATAAATTAATGAGATACTTGATTGGTGTAGCCATTAGTAATGCTAGAGGTTATGGTCCCTTTCATGCTTCAGAGGCTTGAAACCCTTTAGGCAGTGTTTTTAAAGTAGTAGTACATGCACCTTTTCTGCAAAAGTTTTTCAAGACTTAAAAATATAACCTAAGCATTTCAAATGATCCTGTGACAGGGAAAGGAATATTACCATAACAATTGAAAAACAACGAATGTGTGTAGAACTTAGAGATGTTGTTTTCAATTCCCTCAAGATGAAACATTGTTATTTATCTGCAGTGTAGGTGCTGCGTACCTAGTAGCAGTATCAGCTACCTAGCAGCATATAAACTGCAATCTCATGGAGGTAATTATGTGGAATCTGTGCTAATTGTCCCTGTTGAGTGGGTGTTGCAACTCAGTCTTTTTGGTGCGTATTATTTTTTTTTAGACAGAAAAATTGAATACCAATAGAAAAAACTCACCTTCAGTTACTGAAGTAAAATCGTTACTCCTATAATAAAATGAACGGTATTTTTGATGGCATGCACAGTTTCAAAAGATAGATGTCTGTCTTGAGGTTGCATGTCTTTTCAAACCAAGACAATGCCAGAGGATCCAAAATGTTTAGAAATTAAATTTCTAAATATTTTATAAATCATTAAAAAACAGATTTGCTTTTATCTTATTTATTAGATACAGACAGGAAATATGCTAGAAACAGGTAGGAAAGGACCTAGACATTATTTCCTGTAAATATAGGAAGGAAATATGATACTTAAGTTGAATACATACAATCACTGGTCCTTTCTTGGTCACATCTTACAGTAAAAACAAGACTTTAAAATAACTTTTATTTCTTAACCAGTAACAAATAAATTTAGTTTTGGGTCTGCTCTTGGGAGTTTAAATGTCTATGATGTTATAGTTCACCCAGGTGCTAAAGACAGTGGTTTTATGCCAGGAAAAGATAGCTGCTGCCCAAAAACTTTTAAAATGCTGTAAAATGAGCCATTGAATGCTTCAAGTATCTGCTGGCTTAATGAAGTAAAACATTACATTTATATTTGAAAGTATTTATAAAAATTGCAGTAGTTTTGTGTTGTCCTGCTGGTTGTGCAGTAAGGTTTAAATGCTTGGCCAGTCAAAAGGTGAAAACCATGTCACACAGAAGGGCTGCGTTGTGCCAATAGCTGCTGGCTCAGAGAAGGGTGTTGTGTAAGGCACTCTTTGGTTCTTGGTTAATTTTTTTATGGTAGAATGATTATCGCAGCTCCTCGGATGGAGAGAGTGAATTTTGAAATGAGAGATGCTATGATAATGCTTTTCACTCTCTCTCGATGTGAGAGAATGAAAAAATGTCTTCAAAACATGTCTTGAGAACATGTGGGCAAGCTTTCATATTTCTCGACTGCTTCATAGAGTTTTGAGGTGTGTGGAAAAGTCATGCTGTGAAAAGCCACTGTCCACAAAGGAGGCAGAGGAGTCCTGGAACTTTATTCAAATAAAGGGAGAGAGTTCACTGAGGCATACCCGATGGGTTTCCTCTCCAGATTTTGGAAGGTTCAGGCTCCATTTGTCCAAAACTCCTGACCACATCACCCTTTTCCTTTCCCCGTTGACTGAGGTACTAGGAAAAGGTACAGACTTCCCATACCACCTAATACATATTCCCCCTTGAATATGTATTGTCATTTTTTCCCTAAAGTTTGGAAGTTCAGGCTGTCTGGGTTCTGTGGATCCATCAGAAATTCAGACTGTCTGGGTTCTGCAGTAGACTTCTGCAGACCCATTTCTCCTACGACCCTGAGGTGGAAACATTCAAACTGAGTCCTGTAACAAACTCACATGGCTTGATGTTCATAAAAACATTAAGAGTCATTTCTCCTAAGGATCCCCACAATCATTCTTCCAGAACCTGATTCGTTCTTTCAGACCTAGTCATCCCTAAAGACATTAGGACTTGTTTCTCCTATCAACAGTGAAGACCCCCAGACCCATCGAGTCATTAATACCCCTTTTTCCTATGCAGAAGTCACAGCTATAGTTCTGCAGCTTTTCCTTCCTTCTTGGAGAGTATAATCAGACAACGATCTTTGCATGGGCCTCAGGTTAATTTTCATACTACTGCCTCACATGGCGTGTTTGAAAGGATAATAGAAAAAACTGCAAAATTTATAACTGAGGAAAAGAGATAAGTTCCTACTTCCAGTGAGGTCCAGTGGGGTATCTTACAAAAATGCTGAGACCTTATCAGGAGGTCTAAGCTATCTCACAGTTTGTATTCTCTGTGACACACACAGCAAATTCACCACAGTGTCTTCTGCAGATCTCAGGAGTCTGTGGCTGGTACTCTGGTTTTCTGGAAAAAATCCAGGTTATATTGTCCAAATATCATAAATAGATTTCAAAAAAGCATAGTGTCAATATGGATTTGTTTTGTTTTGTATTGTTTTTTCCCAATAAAGTACCAGGGGTTTTCTGATTAGTTTAAAAGGACCTCTTTAGAACAAATTTAAAAGATGGCTGAGACTTATCCCAGGTACAAAACATTAGGAGAACAATGTGTATGTGGTGTATGAGACACATGGAGCAAATGGAGCTTGCAGTCATTTAAATAAATGCGTTTCTTTAAAATTTCTCATTCCAACCTAGATGATGTTTAATGAAACATTGGAGTACTATATCCTGTAACCAGATAACATTGATAGGAATTACTTGTAATACCTCATTACACATCTTAATAGTATAATATTTTACCCAATTTATTGCAATAACAATGTACCAGCAAAGTAGGAAGTGTCAGTGATTTAGTTTAGAGCACTGTCTAATACTGTAAAACAGATGTATCCTACTTTACTCAGAATTGTGCTTAGCATACAAAGTATTACTTCCCAGACATCAGGCAGCAGTCTGTCACTGCTTTAAAATAAAATACATAAAGGAATGATACCCAATGACAAATACAGTCATTTGTACAGGTAGTAAGGAATCTAAACACAAGTCCTTCTCTCCAAGTTATAGGAAAATGCAAGAAGAGAATGAGTTACATAACAGCTGCTGTAGTTCAGAGTTAAGGAAAAGTCTTTTCAGGGGTGATGTTAATGTCTGTAAGAGTAAAATAAAACTTAAAGGCAATCTGGCAGAGTACCAAATCTCATCTTCAGTTGTCTTTCTCAACCGCATGGGCTCTGACCTCTTTTCCAAATAGGAAAACTTGAAATATGCATAGTTGATTTTAAACTTGAAATATGATTTTTTACAGGAAGAAATAGAGACCTTAGAGAATAAATGGGAATAAAAGGATCTATCCAGTCTTGCACTTTACTTTACATCCAAGCGTTTCTCCTTGCTGAATATTCCTTTGGGAATATTTGTCCTGCTCCTCTCACCTCAGCAGTAATAAACCAAAAATAATACTACTGAAACGCACTGAACCTGGAAACATTAATAAGAAAGAATGTTTGCTTGAACAACTCTCTCTTGGCATCACATGTTTTCTTGTAACATCTCTGCAGTGAATAAGATGCCCTCAGCAGAGGGTCAAGACACAAGGGTAGGAATAGAGGCTTTTGAAATGGATGCAGCTGATTTGCAGTATCTTCAGTTTGGTAAAGGACATTTAAGAATTAAGATATTTGATCTTGGTGGAAGATGGATTAAGCTTTACATTTAACTATAATCATTAATTTCTAAAATTGCTGATTTAGCTTTTAATGCAATTAAAAAGCAGGAGTAATAACCATCATGGGGAGATGAAGGGAAGAAAAACCCCGTCAGTTCTCTCTATTTTGTTTGATTTTGGTTTTTTTAAATATGAACCATGATGCTAAGCGTATACTCTAGGCACCTTTAGAGGTATTACCTCTAAATATTTTATAAAGGACATTGCAAATTGCCTTCCTGCTGCCTGGTACTTAGTGTGCTGGTTTTTCAATAATTGATTTTTTGGTGAAGAGGGAAAAAAATCAGCCACAGAAGTGGTTCTCTCTGAGAAGCTGCTAGCAAATTCCTCTGTATCTGGCGGGACCAGGCTGGCTCTTAGAATTGGCACACTGCTAAGCCCATTAGAAAAGCTGGAAACACCTCTGATAACATCTTTAAGAACCAAAAAAACCCACAAGAAGCTGTCTTGCTCCCTGTTCTCTAAAGAGAAGTGAGAGGCTGGCTGAGCCCCCTTCCTGGCCGGGGCCGCTGGACCCCGCCCCGGTGCGGCTGCCGAGCTGTGGTGCCAGAGCCATCCCTGTGGTGCCAGAGCCATCCCTGTGGTGCCAGAGCCATCCCGGAGCCATCCCGGAGCCATCCCGGAGCCAGGGTGGTGCCACGTGGCCGCGGTTGTTTTGTCATGGCTCGCAATGGACTTTATTTAACCAGCCATGCTCCAGAGGGAAAGACAAAAGCAGCGTTTGTTGGGTGTCCCACGGGAAGGAAAGGCGCAGAGTGGAGCCGGCAGCTGGCACGGCTCGTGTGGTGCCAGGGGAGGCCAGGTGAGCTGTAGAGAGAGAAGCACAGCGAGCAATTCCCCAATTGCAGATCTTGGACAAGATCAACCTTTCAGCGCTGCAGAGCTCTATAAAAACTGTCTCAGTTGATAGAACTTGAGCACAAATGAACGTATGAACACTAATTCTCTCCCAAGTCAGAGAAAAGGAAAACTGAGGACACGAGGAGAGAACAACATGGAGATACTAAGGATGGTGAAAGAAGGGAGCGGGAGGGGGAAGTGCTCCAAGCATCAGAGATTCTTCTGCAAGCTGTAGTGAGGACTACAATGTGATAAACTGTTCCCCTGTAATTCCTGAAGTGCATGGGGGTGTGTGCAGTGTTCATCTGCAGCCCGTGAGAACAAGGCACTGGTACTGGAGCATGTGATGCTGAAGAGCTGTGATGGGGTGAGAGGCTTCAACAGAGAGAGGGAGAGCCCTTGCTTTCAGAAACAGAGGAAGAGAACCCTTGCTTTTATACTAGAACAGCTCATCCTTAAAAACTGCATCCCGTAACTAAATGGTCAAAGAAAAGCAGCTGTGGGAAGACTGCAGGCCGTGGGAGAGACTTCATGTTACCAGCAGATTATGGGTGGACTCTCAGCCGTGAAAATTAAAACCACCTTGGAAACCTTCTCAGAGAACTGTTTCCCATAGGAAAGGCCTCCATGGCACAGCAAAAGAGACTCCTCTCCTTAAGCGAATTGGAGAAAGATAAGTGGCAAACTGACTAAAAACCTCGTATTTTCTCTCCTTGCACTGTCGTTGGGAAGGAAAGAAAGGCTGAGGTGGGCGGAAAAGGTGTTCTAAAGGTTTATTTTAGTTCTCATTATCCTCTTTTAATTCTGCTAGAAAATCTTGTTTTCTTTATACTTTTTAAAATTTTCGCCAGCATCAACGTGTCACGCTTAGATTCCAATTGTCTCACAATAAATCACTTATTATATATCTAAACTTGAAAGTTTTTAATTCCAGTCAAAACTGAATTCAACCATACTCTGTTATGATAATTGTAACCAAACTTTCTGAAGGCAAAACTGAGGTTTTTGACTATATGTACCTTAAACAAAGAAGATATACTTTGTGAGAGTATAATTGTATTTTAGTAGTGCTATGAGCTAAGCCTTTGTACACACAGATAAGAACGGAATAAGATAACTGAGGGTTTAATCCTTACACTGTGTATTTAGCACACAGCTAAATACACAGTGACCTTTGTTTTTCCCCAGTAAATACTGCTCAGTGGATGTCAGGTTTCAATCAGTTTTTCATATAGGAGGACTGTGAAATTTCTCCATTCATCAGAGACTGTCAAGCTAGTGACAGACATGCAAGAAATCTTATTTCTCTGATTCTCAGCTCTTGTCTTGACATATCTGCACATAAATAGTGGNGCTGTGGTTTTAATTAATTCTTCTTATCAGCCTTAATTTGGGCCTTGGTCAGCAGCAGGGGTCTGCACTGGGTGCTATCCTGACCAGGCAGTCACTTCACTCACTACAAAGACACTTTATCAACTTACTTTTACTCTTAAAGAAAACTATATCTTTAATACCATTTCCATACCTCACATCTAATATCCACCCTATATGGGTGTGAAAAGAAAGAAAAACCCAATACAATAACATGTATTTATAACAACCTTTATATACAACACTCATCTTAATGTTCGCAAAAAGCCAACTTTATTTGTCTATAACAATAATGTCAGTTCATCTCATGTATTTTTGAAAATATTGAGGGTTTCAATATTATTTACTGCTTTTGTTCTCCTATAATAGATTTAAATTTATTTCCTGTAGTCTTCATGCACTTGAAATGTTTTTCTTGCATCACACTATCAATCATGGAGGTTTCTGGGTCTCAACTCTACATACTTTTTGTGTGCTGTGTTATGTGTTCACTATCTTAGCAGTATTTAGAGGCATTTAAAAATGTATATGGCCATATAAATACACATTAAAAGTCTGAAGAAAAAGTTTTGAAGCTATTAGTGTCACTTCTGTAGTGTCACTTAAATAGTCTTAAATCCAGGGATTGTTTGACTCACATGTTGAGCCATTAAATCCTCATATAAAATGTAGTATGAAAATATTGTTGATTATGGATAATTTTATCAAAGAATTTAGCAGTAAACACATTTATTCTTCTTGAAAGTGGAAAAGAAACCAGTAAGTTAAGCAGTGGGAAGATTGACTCATCCTCAGCTCTGGAAGCACACAACAAAATGAAAAAAGAATAAACCCCTCCAGGTGCTGAATTTCTGTTGGGTCCTTAAGTTCTGAGAGGTTGGTCCATGATTTCCTTCTGAAAGACTTAAAGCATCTAGCACAGTTTTGCTTGCTGAGATAAAGCCTGCAAGTCTGTGAATTCTAGTGGAACTATTGTAAAAACTAGGCCATCTGTAGGAATGGCTTGGGTTTTTTTTTATCACACTCTTAAAAATACCATGTGAGCATATCAGCAGGGATGAGTTCCTCCATTTTCTCCACTCTCTTGTATTTCTCTTAATACTATTGAATAGTGTTTGGGGTTTTTTGTAGTTTTGAGTACTAGAGGCTGGAGAAGATCTTTACTGAGTTATCTGTTGAAGGCAAGTTAAAAAAACCCAAACATTATTTTAGCTTAACATTCAAGAGAGACTAGAACATATGTGTTGAATTGAAACCAAGGAGCTTGTGGGCTTGTAGTGGTTTAAAACCACTAGGAATTAAAAACCAAACAAACCACTTCTTTCCCTCTAGCCCCTCTTGTGAGAGAGGGACAGAGGCAGAGACTATAGGTTGAGATTTCATTTTACTGAAAACAAACAACAATGGAAGAAGAAACAAACAGTAACAGCAACAATTTTAAAAAGTAAAGTGCACAAAAGAGAGGTTGATTTACAGATAGGAGGTGCTCACCATCTCAGTTCAGTTTCACACTTTGGCCAGGACAGGGATGGTGGATGTGTCAGCAGCTAGTGGCACACGGCCTCCCCAAAACAAAGACAAGAGGGTGAACACTCTTTATACACCAGCATTTCACTTTCCTGAGCCCGAGACAGTGAAAAGCAATGATAGACAAGTGCTGAGAAAAGGCAGTGCATTGCACTCCCAGACCTCTCCGCTCTGCTGGGCTTGGCTGTGGTTGGTGGTATTCAGCTGAGCTCGGCCCTGCTCTGCCCAGCTTCACCCAGCTCTGGTTTGACTCTGCTTGGTCCTGCCCCGCTTGGCTCCTCTCTGTTACCTGATGTCTTGGTTTGAAGACAGGTATGCCTGCTAAGAAAAGCAGGAGTCTTTCTCTTGCAATGGAGAAAGTAAACTTCTTCTCTCCAAATTGCTATAATTTTGGAATTAAAGGGGCTCCCAGGCAGAGGATTTGGTATAAGAATAACAGTTCTTTGCTAATGAGTCTAACAAGATAAACCAGATAACAATAACTATTGTATTAACAACAAACAGAGTTAGGAAACACTCACAGTTTTCTCCAGTGCTGACACCTTTCCAGGGGGAGGGGTGAGCAGGAGTCTCGAGGGCCGAGGTGTGTCCGGAGTTCAGCAGCAGGGGTTGAAGCTGTTAGAAACGTCCCGGCAGGGAGGAGAAACGACATAGAGAAAATCCAGAGCAAAACCAAAGCAGCCGTGGGTGCAAAGCGATGGGACAGCAGCTCCTGGCAGGGCAGGGAGAGACCAGGGTCAGAATTCCCGGGGGACCCACGAAAGTCACTCCGAGCTCCGCTCCAGGTGAGGTCTGGCCAGATCTCTCCAGAGTCAGAGACTGAACCCCTCAGTTCTTTCCGAGCCCCCAAGAGAGAGGTGGAGTCCGTGCCATCCTCTTCTTGACAGTTACCTCCTTTGTCTCTTCCAAATACTTTTAAGTGCCTACAAACACTCAGCAATTGGCTTCCTAGTAACATTTTTTGGGAAAAAAATTCTACAAGAAAGCAACTAAACTCCCAACACCTGAATATAACCATAAGCATGAAATTAGAAGCAGTTAATGGGTATGCACTTTTTTTTATGTGTACCAGTTATACTGTAGGTATTTATACAGTTTTCTTCATCAAAACCTATACTGCAGTGCACAATGTAGAAGATAATGTATGTGTGTGATCTTTCATTATTCTGTGCAAAAGTTAAAACTTCCCTGATTTTTTTTCCAAATTTCATCTTTCTCCCATTTGCTGGCAGAAGAGTTGGTGAAAAGAGAAGTTGAGATGACAATAGGTAGTTTGTAACTGCAGTAATAGCTATAGATTAAGTTTAATATTATTTCTGGAATTAGAATTTACAAAAAAAGGATGAAGAAAAAGATTAAAAGGATGATGGTTCAAAGATTGGGCAGGAAAAAGGGACTGAATCACAACTTTACAGTATAAATTCTGTCAAACCTATGAACTATGGAAGTGATTATTTATATTCTCTTTTAGTTTGTATTTATATTCTGTTACACTTTTTCAGTGAGATATTGCCATACTGGCTTGGAGATTTTCTTCAGTCCTTTGGGTTTATTCTTTCATGTGATGTTGGGGTGGATTTTTTGTTTTGATTGTAGGTTAGTTTTTTTGGATTGGTTTTTTTTCCCCTGACATTTCTTTATGAGGAGTTCCACTTGGAATAGAATAGCTCCTTTAGAGAAGGAAGAAAAGTAGCTACACCTCTCCAGATTTCTTGCTCACTACTGTTCATCTTACTAACTTTTAAAGAAACACTTTATTCCAAACAGTATTCTAATTCAATTAGATACTTTCTTCTGATTATCTCATCTCAGTTTATTTATTTTGATTTTGCTGTTTAGGTTCTGTATTTATTTTGCACTGGTTTTTATCTCTTCAGTGAGACCTACGTTCACAAAACTTGAGAATGCTTTTTTTCCACATTAATTACAACTATATTATAATAAAGTACTATCTTACACCATATTTTATGTTTCCTTCAGTAAAAGTTTGTATATGTTTAAGTATTTTCAACCACTGTTTTGCTTAAACAGCAGCACTACCCTGCTCAGCTTTGTAAGCACTGTTACAGGACTCTATTTTCTGCAAAAGGACTATCCATTCTGTAAAATGCACAAAAATCTATCTTAAGCAATGTAAAATGCTTTAAACTTCTGGTATGTTGTTCATCCACGCAAAACTGGGGGATCTCTCATCATCTTAATATTTTTGATAAATGTGAAAATGTACATAGAGTTTTTTTAATCACAAAAAATATTAAACTTTATTTTTTAATAATTTGTTTTCAAAATTTATAATCTCATTTTCCCACCATCTCTTTAATTATACCATTCCATCTATAAAGTATGTACTAATTCTACTCAAAAATATTGGGAGTTTTTTCTGTGGATACTTATTCTTCAGTACACTCAGATACTCAGAAAATATACATAGCAGAATATTACCCCTCCAAAAAATATCTTCTGGCAGGAATTCAGTTTATTAATCAGTTTTACTGCAGCACTTTTCCCACGGAAATACTGTAAGCCTTAGGCAAGTCATTGTTCTTAGTACCTTCTGCCTATTCTGCAATTCTCCACTGCACTAAAGTTTTGCCAGCATCAGGTCTTCAGCTGATTATAATCAACCTTACTGGAACTGAATAATAGGACCAAGAGCTTGGCATTTGTTATAAACCATGACTAGGTCTGTCTCTGTAAGTGAAATCTGGGTTGGAGGAGAGGGAGGAGAGTTAGGGGTATTTTCTTGCATCTGACTGGAAATATATAGAGCAGTATTGGTTATGATTGAAAATACAGTGACCAAAGTAAGCAACATGCCTAAGAACTGTTCCAGGCAAGACCTCAAGCAGCACAGTGCACGTGGTGTCTACCTACTTATCCAGCCATTCCTAATTGTGGATCAGTTTCTGGAATTGAAATACAAATTGAGTAATCTGCAAGTTGATTGCTTTGTCATCCAATTCTCTTACAGAACTAAATTCCAAATAGATTTGCTTGAGTCTGAGGAATACTATGTTTAAACTCTGATTTGCTCAGGTTGATGCATTATCCTATTTACCAAATGCAGACCTTACAAAGGTTTTCTATAGTATTCTGAAAAGATATATACAGAAAGCTGAGCAAAAACAGAACGTTTTCTTCATATTACTATTGACCTAGTTAAGTGCACAAAATTACGTAGCTTGGTAATATACTTTGCCTTTTGTCTTACCTGATTACCTTCATTGTTGCATCAGTTATAATCAGAATTAGGTCACCCACTTCTAACTTGTTGACTTCTAATCTGATCAACCATGACAGAATACAGAATGTGAATAAAGACATTTCATAACTGATCCTTCCCATAGAGGAGCTGTTTGCTCTCAGACCTTTAATCTCCTAAGGTGAAGAGGGAATGAAGCCACTTTGATATTCAAATCAAAGAAACCCCCACTATCCTGGGTGTTGTGTCTTCTTAGGCTGTCAACTCCATTATTTTCCTCTTTTGTTTGGCTAACAAATAAATGTTATTACCTAGGTCAAAACCTTTGATGTCTATTAATTTTATACTTGGTGCATTTAAGCCTTATCTTGGTCTATTAAAAGGCAATATTGTACTTTCTTCCTTTTCTGTAACCTCATTATATTGCTAAATCAACTCAATTGTACCAGTGCCAGTCTCCCGAGGCTGCTGTGAGAAAGCGTTTTCTGAATATTTCTGAGAATGTGGCCTGGGGAATAGACTGCTTCTATGTGGGTATATAGCCTTTCAGAGATTTACTATGTTGTGGTGTTCAAGAGAGAAAATAGAATATTTTGCTGGTTTTCTAATGCTTTCTGACAGATATGTTTACAGCAGCTTTTTAGATCTTCTAGACTAGTCAGCAGCCTCTTGAAGCCTTCTAATTCCCATGTTCAATTAAGGACAAAAATATTTTACTTTAATTGCATGGAAGTATTAGGCACCAGTTTTATTTGCTTAAAATTAGACTTTATTTTATGTAAGACAAGATATTAATGGAGATAAACTTTATAAAAGGTATTGCACGAATCTTTAGAATTAAATCAATATTCAAAGCTATTTACTTTCCTTCATTATGCTTTTTATGGTAAGTAGAACCCCTTAGCAAAAAGCACCACTCTGCTTCTTTGAACTGTTCCTTTCTTTACAATGGTATTTCTCCTACTTTGTGAATAAAGATCCGAAGTATTGGTTATTTTCTGCAAATCAAACATTTAAAAATGCTTACAGTACACCTCAGTTATATGGCTGTTGTCAGGAAAGTGTATTATTTTGTTTGTTAGCGTGATCATGAGATAGTCTCATGGTTTGTACAAAATGAACAGTATTATTTAACATTTAAATTTGGTATAAGTCTTGTCTTACTTTGTGGTACTAAAAGCAACATTTTGTAGTTAATTTCATTACAGTTTTTGCAGACAAAAAAAATTCCATTTTGGTGCTTTCTAAAAACCCATAAACTAGAATCTGTTTCATTAAAAGTAATTTCCTTTTGGAGATGATGAGAGAATGACATTTTAAAGCAGTTTTCAAACAGCTATAAGGAAGGAATAGAATTGGGACCCTTATTAGAAAATGAAGAACATTGGATGAAGTAGTAGAAAGTGAGGATGTGAAAACTGCTATTTTCAAAATTTAACTGAGTCATGGCCCCAATGTAACAGAACCCTTCATTTTCTCCAAATTCTGTGTGCATAAGATATAACAGGACTCCTTAAAGATTTCATGAGTTAAGTTCCTTTATTTTCCCTCCAAACCCCAAAATAGATTTGTAATTTTGTTTGACCTTAAATGGACCTTAAATATCATAGATCATAGAATGGTTTGGGTTGAATATATCTTAAAAATAATATCATTCCAACCTCTCTGCTATGGGTAGAGACACCTTCCACTAAACCAGGTTGCTCAAACCTATCCAGCCTTGAATGCTGCATGGGATGGGGTATCCACATCTCCTCCAGGCAATCTCTTCCAATGTCTCATTACCTACAGAGTAAAGAATTTCTTCCTGACACCTAATCTTAATCTCTCATCTTTTAGTTTAAAACTGTTATTTGTCCTATCACATATGTCTGTATAAAATATTGCTCTCCTTCAGTTTGCAATAACTTTTCTACAACTTGTAGATACATAAAATCATAGGATATTCTCAGTTGGAAATGATCCATAAAGATCATCAAAGTCCAACTCCAGGCCCTTCCCCAAAAATCACACCGTGTGCCTGAGAGTGCTGTCCAAATATTTTTCAAACTCTGGTAGGCTGTGACCACTTCCTAGTGGAGCTTATTCCAGTGTCTAACTACCTCTGGATGAAGAACCTTTTCCTAATATCCAGCCTAAACCTCCCCTCACACAGTTTCTTGCTGTTCTGCTGGGTCCTGTCTCTGGTCACCAGAAAGAAGAGATTGGTGTCTGCCCCTCCTCTTCCCCGTACGAGGAAGTTGTAGACTGCTATAAGGTCTCTCCTCAGTCTTCTCCAGGCTGAACAGACCACAGTGGCCTCAGTCACTTCCTGTGTGGCTTCCCATAAGCCCTTGACCATCTTCACAGCCCTCCTTTGGCTGTTTCCTAACATTATGGCACCCAAAACTGCACACAGGACTCGAGATGAGGCTGCAGCAGCTCACAGCAGAGTGGGACAATCCCCTCCCTTGACTGCTTGGCGATGCTGTGCCAGATGCACCCCAGGACATGGTTGGCCCTCCAGGCTGCCAGGGCACAGTGTTGATTCATACTCAACTTGACCAGGACTTTCCCACATCCCTTTCCACAGTGCTGTTGTCTAGCCTCTCCTTCCCCAGTCTGTCCATTCATCCACGCTTGCCCCATCCCAGGTGCAGAATCCGGCATTTTCCCTTGCTAAACTTCATGCAGGTGGTGATTGCTGATCTCTGTAATTTGCTCAAATCTCTGCAGGGCTTCTCTACCTTCAAGGAAATCAACAGCTCCTCCAGATTAGTATCATTGACAAACTAAATACTCCTTCAATTCCTTTGCCCAAGCCCTTTACCAAGATGTTGAAGACCACAAGGCTGAAGATGGTTCCCTATGGAACTCATCTGTTGACATTCAGCATCCTGGTGTCACCTCACCCTGTTCAGCACAGCTCCTTGTGCCCAACCTGTGAGCCTGTTGCTCTCACCCATTGCATGATGAGTTTATCAAGCTGTGGAATGGGCATTTTGTCCAAAAGGATACTGTGAGAGAGTGTCAAAAGCTTTGCTGAAATAAGAAAAGATTACAATAACAGGCTTCCCTTGATCAACCAGGTGAGTTACTTTGTCATAAAAGGAAATTAAGTATGGCAAGCAGGAGGTTCCTCTCATGAGAACCCATGCTGGCTGTGACTAGTGACTATGTTGTCCTTCAGGTGTTTTTTAATACCTCTCAGAATAATCTTCTTCATAATTTTACCAGCAACTGAAGTAAGACTGACAGGTCTATAATTTCCAGGGTCATCCCTCTTGCCCGTGAAAATTGGGACAACATTCCATTTAACTGGGACCTCTCTTGATTCCCAAGATGACTCAGAAATCATTGAGAGAGGCCTCACAATGACATCAGCTGGTCCTGACTATTGTCAGATGAATCCCATTAGGCCCCATAGATGTATAGAGATCCAGCTGAGCAGCAGATCCTGTGCAATTTCAGGGTCAGCTGGGAGTTTATCATTCTCACAGCCATGGTCCTCCAGCTCAGGGCACTGGGGGCACCTTAGCACGTCATTGGTGTTGAGGACAGACGCAAAGAAAGATTAAACATCTCTGCCTTGTCAGTGTCAATGAGAACATGTCTATAATTTTTAAATTTTAATTCTCTAATCCTGTCAGTTAATGATATAATGTCTATCAGAGGAAAGGTTTTTAAATTAGTAGACTTTACTTCAGTTTTTCATCTGAATTCTCCTGAAAGACACCATGTGGGAACAAGGCCAACCTCATGCTATATTTAGAAAGAGTTTTGGGCAGCTTGCAAGCGATTCTTTAATTTGGCAGTTGTATTTCCTGCTGCTTCCACAAGAAGTTAGGTCTTTGCTTCACTGGCCTGAATTAGAGGGAATTAAAGGAAGCAATGTAATTTCTTGTTCTGCATGAAGGTGCTGTAGTAGGTCTGTGCTTGCAGGTTTTTCTTGTTTGTTTATTGTTTACTCCTCATTTGTTGTATTTATGACAAAAATAAGACCATGACTGTTGGAAAAAGGTGTGTGATCCAAGTTGCAGAACAAGAGAATTCTATTTGTAAACATTACTTAAATGGGAGAAATAATCTCTGCATTTTTAAATCCTTAGATTTTGTTGCACTGTTGGTTTGTTTCCCCTTGTGCAGTTGAAATGCCTAGATGAAGGTGATGTCTCTGGAAAGTATTAAATAGAGTTTGAAATTAATGGGGATATCAATGTGAACCCAAAAACAAATTTAAAACTTAGAAACTTAAAACCAAGAAAACAGTTATTCCTGAGTTTTCTTTAACAGTAAAGTTCTCTAGGAATCACTTTTAATCATATCTGATATTTTTAGTAGTGACCTGGAAGTAATGTCCAGTGATCATGAGTACTGAATATATCACCAAATGGAGTGCTGGCCAACAATAAGCATTTCAGAACAGAAGTTGGAGTCTCTTCCTGGGAAACAGTATCTCGGGGATTTTTATTTTTGCAAGGGGCTAATGTTTATTAATAAAAATTACTGTCCATGAAAGGCCTGGAGCCCAAACAGCTAATGGACTTCTAAGCTTTTGTCTTTATGGCTGTTACAGTGCTAGTGGAAAGTTGTATGCTGCTCCCCTGTCAAGTCAAAGAAAAAAAGCTGAAATATCAATAGAGTTCCATTAAGCCTTCCTTATAGCGCTATACTGAAGTTCTTTATAATAGCTCATCGGAAAAATAAATTAAAAAAAGAGATGATCTCATATAAAAATCTATGGACTACCAAAGCAATAGCTTTCTTTTAATCTAATGGTTAAGGTACTGTGAAATAAGGATTAAAAACTGAACCTTGCACAAAATGTTGATCTTGCTTACAAGATCTATGGAGAAAAATTCACCATCTCTGAAAACTGTTATACCAGGTTGCAATGTTTTAAATCATTAAACTAATAATATATTTTTAAAGGTCCTGTCGTGTGTGTGTTTACATAGAGAACTTTCAGATAATTCCATCAGTTCCTTTGCCTTTCTTCAGCTCTGCTTCTGGACTGAAGTTTATTTCTCACATTTACAATTAATTGTATATGTTTATCTTTTCAATATATTTAAAAATGCAAAAAGTTGAAGTAAAATTATGATATTTAATTGAAACAGTCTTCAAAGGCATGATTGAAGGGTGAGGTACAATGCAGTCATCAATGTTATTTGTGTAGGGGAAATGACATTAAAAAATACTGTCATGATGACTTACTGTCATTGGGTTTGTGACTACTGGCCAGCCTTGAAGTGACACTCATCCAAATGGCTGCATTTGAAACTTCGAATAGGAGTAATCAAACCTGATGATCTACGGTTGCACTTGATCATCTTAAATATCTTTTCCATAATAATGTAAAAGGCAGTTAAAATGATCCCAAAAATGCATTTAAAATTTTGGATTCCAAAACTTTCATGACGTGCTGATAGTGCTGAAGAGAAACAGGGTTCATCCATATAGGCTGTTTTCAGCCACTTTTAGTGTATGTCTCATGTTTTCTTCTCAAGAAAAGGATTGATTATTTTTTTCCAGCTATGATAAGGCTTTTTAAGAGCGGTAGTATAATAACAATACTTGATGCTGTGGTATTTTTTTTTTCTCTGTAGGAATATAAAAAGAAAATAGAGGTTATCCACTTTTATTCTAACTTTTGTACAAACAAAGGAAAGTATGGATGACTTACTCAAATGCAGGTCTAATATATGAAACAGAATAACCTTTATGTGTGGGGTGATCTGACAAATAGATGAGAAGACTCCTGCTCTTACTGAAATAAGTTATTATTCCTTACTAAGTATCTCTTGGTTACAGTTTTTCAGAATATAATAGACTAATTTTCCTACATTAAAGTTTTGTTTGTAGAATGCAGCTGCCAATCAGGGTAAGCTTATTCTTTAACAGTAAGTACCTGTTACATCCACTGAGTATTGAAAACTACATGATCTTCAAAACAGAGGTTTCACACTTGACACTGTAAAAATTCTTTCACATTTAAATATAATGAAAAATGCTGCAAGTTCCTCTTAATTTGTGTGATTAAAAATTGTAATTGTAATGATGCCATTGACAGAAACATTTGAGATTTATCAGCTTCTCAGTCTGGTTAATGTGTTTATGAATGACATTTAATTTTAATTAGTGATGTAGGGTATGTAAAGGCAGAGGCTTTACGCAAGCTTTTTACAATAAGAACGGTATTTTTTTCAATCAGACTTGCGATCACATGAATGTAGAAGCCCAGAAGAAAAGGGGCTAATGTGTGTGGCTCAAATACCAATAGTCAGGTGAACGTGGAGCCAGTCAAGGCTTGTTGATAAGACCAAGCTGTGGAAAGAACAGGATGTACCTTCTGAAGGGGGCCATACAGATGTCCTTGTCCCGGAGACAAGCACAGCACAGCACAAGAATGAGGTTGAGAAATGAGTATGGTCTGTTGACCTCAGATTGACTCAGTAGGGGACGATTAAGATCACCAAAGACCCTTGAAGCCCTTCGAGCCCTTTCCAGAAAAGCCTAGAAGAACAAACTGCACTTGATAACTAATTTGCATAGGAAGTGAGAAACTTAGCTCCGGGGTGGAGAGGAAAACATATCTATCAAATGAGACCCTGTGCAGTGCTCCCAGGACACTGGACACCCCATCAGCTGAATCAGCACTGGAGCCAGGATTGCTGATCTTTCATTCTTTCTTTTTCCCTCTCCCTCTCTTTAAACTCTCTCTTTTAGTCTCTTTTCTTTCACCCTACCTCTTACTCAAAATTCACCACTGTGTGTTTATACTAGGAGAAAAGGGACTAATGTGATGATTCCCGTGCCAAGTGTGTAATTCACTAATGGAACCTTGTAAGATTTTGTCTTTGTCATCCATGAGCACCTGTGCACTTGTGTGCTCCCTTCCTTTTAGGGATGAGGTGTCACAATGAGCAGTTGGTTAAGACTTACACATTGTCAGTATTGATTGTGGATATTGTTGTATAGCATATCTCTAAAGCTGGTGTTATCGATTGGACTCATATAGAAGCTACTCCTTTTTTATGCTAAGATTTATGCTGCATTAAATGGGGAATAGTTCCTGGGCTGTTCTTTATGAGGTTAGCATGGATCCAGCTTTGCTTCCAGCACTGAGTTAACAATTAATATGGACTAGCTGCCAAGCTTTCCTCATCTAAAGTTAGGAGCAAATGAAAGACAAATCTTTTTCTTAACAGTACCAAAATGATCATCTGAGTCTGTATTTCACAGAATGAGTCATAGAAAAATTTTTCCTTAATGTTTCTAATGGCCAAAACCTGAAGGCCTCTAAGAGGTTGCTTCATTTAGAGTCTTTCTAGATTGGCATAATATTGAGCATACATTAAATTGTGCCTACTAATTTAGAAAACAGAAAAGCATATAATATTCTAGCTCCATCTTTCCTGCCTGGCCTGTCAGAAAGCTATGAGATGTATTACAGCTCTCTTGTTCTGGCTTTGAGCCATGTAGAGATTTGCCTCTACAACAGGAATCCCCAACATCCCCTTGGAAAGACTTTCCAAGGCAGAAGTGCTAAAATAAAAAAGACAGGTTCTAATTAAACCGTAAACATTAATCACCTTTTTCACCAACATGAGAACTTTCTACACTCATGCTATAATCACTTCCATACTCAGGCTAGCTGCCAGAGTAAAATGTAAGGAAAGAATGAATATTTGGAGTTGTAATAGAAAAACAAGTCTATCTTTTTTTTCTGCTAGTTGTATGTATACGTCTGCTATTGCAGATGAAAAAATCCCTGAACAAGCAAGGACATGTAACAAAGTTCTAGTTGGAAAGATATAATCTAGAAAACTACTCTATGGAAAAAAGAGGGAGGAATGAAAATAATTTCAGTACGTGAATTTAGTGACCCAATTGATGATGTCAGCCACATGCTATTCCTGCTGGATAAACATCTGCATGCGACAGCATGCAACAACATAATTGGGTAAGCATTTGCATGCAACAGCAAATGCCATCAAAACCAGCATATCACAGAACTGGACTCTGACACAATAGCAGAGTACGAATTAACGTTTCCAAATTTTAGAGTGGCTCATACCACTAGCATAACAGCAAATGTGCTCTGAGATTACTTTGCTGTGACTCTTTCTCAAAGCAGAAGCAGCATGGTATTAAGGAATCTGTTTGAAATGACACAGCGAAATATAGAGTAAGAGAGAGTAAAAGGGAATAATTTTCTTTTGAATTGAGGCATTATCTCATAAAAGAATTGCATTCTATTTTTTATATATATCACTTAAATTTAGGTTAAAATTGAATGCCAGTATGTGTTATTTGCATTAACATAAATTTTTCGGGTAATAGTGATTCATCTTTCTACACATACTGACTCCAGTATAGATGAAAGAAACATTTCTCTTTGGCATCAGTAATAATTATGCAGTGGGTCCATAGTTACTGGCAGCCTATCCCTGCTTAAGAAATCTGTCATTAAAGCCGTCTCCCGAATAATTACCGAGTATATGTCTTTGTGTATTATTCTATATTACCCTTTGCTGCATCTAACCACTGTAGATTTTTATCTAATAAACATCCATTTAGGAAGAACTGTGAAGGAGACTCCCTAGAAACCTTCAAAATAGCACAACAGACATACGTGGTATTGCTCTGCTCTGAGCAAGGCATTGTCAAGGGCACCAACCCAGTGCCCCCTGTGTTCTCTGCTGGCACACAGCATCCATTTTATTAAGAAGCAGAGCTTTTTCTGTATGTATGTATTTTAAGACTGATGGCACCTCCTGAGGCAACAGAAGCTTACCTGTCTACCTTCACCTGGTACTAATTTGTCTGACCAAGAACAGTTATACTGTGCTGCAGAACTGGAAAGAATTGTCCTCAGTTTAATGAAGTTCTGCGTTTCTTGATCAGAGAAACACACAGAGCAAAGCATGTTCTGTGAACTCAACTGAAGTTTTTAGAGGAAAGGCTGTTTTAAATTTCAGGTATTATAGTTAAATATGGGGTATCCTGCTAATCAAAGGACCATTGTAGACTGATGTTGTGATGCTTCATGCTGTGAAGCAAATTATTCTATCAAGCAGAGAAATAATATAGTGAAAGAGACTTGACTATACTAGTGGACTTTGATTTTGCACAGCATTGAATTAATTTTTACAAGGATTGTGTCTCAATGCTCTATATAGAATCAGTAGGTGTATAATAATGAGTTTTTCTTCCATGTAAACTTAGAAAAGCTGCTTAATTTCTGTGTCTCTCAGAAACAACTCTTAAGAGATGAATCATTGTCTGCTTTGTTCTAACTGACCCTGGAATGTTTGGGGTCTTTTTTGCCAAATTTGTTGTTCTACAATGTTTTTTCACAAGAGTTACTTAATAGGTAAAAGGATTAAGAGCATTATTTCCATAATTAATTCCATTAATTTATTTCCATAATGGTGAAGGGGAAATTTTTGTAGCTTTGAAAGGAAAATGTAAATATTTTACAGAATGGAATACTATTAGCATCTATATTTTAGTTTGTTAGATTGTTTTTTAATAACTTCAAACCTTATAGCGTGGAATTTTTTTTAGTTGAGGAGTTGCTTATTAAGTGGATTCATAATTAGCCATCTTTCTTTGTCCTGGCCTGATATGCTAGAGCTTATTATGTTATTTTTCTTTTGTCTATTTCAGGTATGAATACAAGCAAGAGCGAGACAGTGAAAGAACACCCATTAAAACCTTCTAGAAGATCCATGCCATGCCTTGCCCAGAGCCAAACACATCCTCAGAGCCTGAGCAAGCATTCTTCATTTCTGCAGCCAAACCGTGTGCAGCCACAGCCCCAGTCCCAGCCTTTAAGTGCAGGGACATCAGCAGCTGCAGTGGATGTAGTGTCAGAACGAGGTAGGAGGTTTTTCTTTTTCATTCCTGCATTGATAATTTATTTAGATATCTACGATTTGTTGAAGAAATCTTTTTATGCAAAACATGTACACATACCATATTAACAGATTCTTGAGTGAATCTTTATAATGTTTGAAGTGAGTTTTAAACTAATTTTTATTTTTCTTAATGATGACATTATTTCATTCTCACAGGTAATAAGACAAGAAAGTCTTGCTCATTTATGCTCGAGAAAAGTATGAAGGTTTTCGTAGTCTGTCCTAGACAAGAAAGAAAGAACAAATATTAGGCTTTTGGCAGAAAAAGTCTTTATATATGGACATGTAGGAGGAGATGCATTCATTCATGAACAGTAGAATCAGGGAAGAGTGGTATGGAAAGAATGAGGATGAATGGAGAAAATCCCTCCAAATTTTAGCTGGGTTGGAATAAGGGACTACTTTTAATTTAGGATTTCTAATATAACAGATGCACATGCCTTATCAGAGGAACTAGTCTGGTTGGAATCCCAATCACTGTGTGTCACTTGTTGCCAGCTATTGCTACCCTCTATTGCCAAATGCGTGTGAACTTTTGTAGAATAAATTAACTCATCTGGTAGTAGATTTTGATAAGTATTTCCTTACTATTAATAGGCACTAGGCACTAATTATTGTTCTAGTGAGTGAGTTATTTTATTGAGTTAAGCTTCTCTCAGGAATAGACTGAAAGTCTTCATTAAAGTGTTCTTGCTCTTTTTTCTATTGATAGAAAATGCTCCTCCAAGTTTCAGTCCAAAGTTTTTTATTTGAGTTACTGCCAGCTTTAAAAAGTGGTTTTTGCAGTAAAGATTTTTACTTATAAAATATGTGTGAATGCTGATACGGATATTGCATTTATTCCAGCTAAAGTGATGGAGACTTTGGAAAGCAATTTGCTTAAGCTGTCTAATACAGAATATGGTGATCCATTTTTAGGTAAGTTGTTATCTGAACTGAAATAATGACAAATTAATGATTCTTTGATTACACTTGCAGTATTTAAGTGTGGAAAGGCCATACTTACCCGGAACTTCCTTTTTTTTTTGAGAGAGGAGACTAAGTTTGACTAAAGAAATGTGTGCTGCCATAAATTTCCTGATACTGTCTCACCTTTTGGACTACAAGTAGGGACTAAAACCAGAGAAGTGTCATACATTCAGTGTATCCTTTTCCCATAACAATCCTTCATAAAACAATAATTTGGAACAATGTACTTGAAATTGCTCTGAAGTTGTTACTTTTCACTTATTTTTCCTGTATCATCATGTCATTCACTACTATCGTGGCTGCAGTTCTACTGTTGTCTTTGGTTTTAGGTATTTTGTATGTTTGCTTTAGACATTTACATATAAAAAGTGCTACAATTTGGGAAACAAACAAAAATAAGTAATTCAGAAGACAGGCATATTTGCACTGCTTTACTATCATTTTGGAAAGGAGTTGTTCTTAGAATAATCCCATCCTTGTAACTGCAAATTGAATCTGTAAATACACACATGGGTAGTAATTTACAAGTTCCAAGATGTAGTTGCAATCTATTTTAGCCATGCAGACACAAAGATGTTGCTGCACCTTGCATGACTACTGTGAAAGATACTTTTGCTCACAGTTGATGAAGCATCAAACTAGAAATCATATCTTCATGTTGAATGAAATATCTGCTTTCATAAAGCTAGGTCTGCCCACCTCTCACATGATTTAGCATTGACTTTTCTTGATGCCTAAAATATATGATAGATAAGAGGCTTCTCAAGGTTTCCTGAATAGATGACTAGTGGAAATAGTGAAATTGATACTTCAAAATCAGATATTCCAAAATCATGGCACAGCCCAAAAATTTGGCATTAAGATTATATAAGAAAATTGTGTCATAGTAAGGTTCCAGTTAAAGCTGCTGCACTTCCTAGTGTAATATTTTGGCAAGAATGGATTACTGTTATAATTTCCTTCCTTTTTATTTTAATATCCTTCTCTGTTTTTCACTGAATTGCTTACACATGCACATGCTGCTATTGTTGTGTATTTATGTATGTCAGCAGTAATTCTTTCTCATAGTAAATATTGATGTTTTTTATTGACATTACTTAGTTTTAACCTGAAAAGATACGTGGAGGGCTCAGCAACTGAGGAAAAGATGGATTGATTCTTTTCGGTTCAAAATTGTATTAAACTTTGATGTGGAAGTTTTTTCTTTTCTGATTACAGCTGTACTTGTGGAAGAAAAAGAAAAAATATTTGAATAGTTGCCCTTTACTAACTTGATTAATGAATTTGCCCATGTTGGGTCAATCCCTTATGAGATAAGTGAAGTTTTTCTGTATTTATAGAAATGTAACTGATTAGGTTATTCAGTCACAGGCAAGAAAGAAAACAGCATTTAAAAATAAATCCAAGAGGTCAGTAGTAAGAATTGCCTTATTTTTATATCAGCATTATCTGTTAGATTCATGAAGAGAAATAAGGGACTATTAAAAGACGCATGTAACAAAATGGCCTGTGTACCTTCAAAATACAGTTTGTTGGTATTATTTTTATGTGGGTATTTTTAGTATTATGTTTACGTGGGTAAGAATTTGTCTCCAAGTCTAGAATTTTCAGTTTTATCCTGAATCTGGATGTAGGTGGGAAGGGGAAATAAAAAATAAACCTGAAAAAGGAATATTGCAGCTTCAACTTTGATTACGAGGTTAAAACAACTTTTGTGGGTACTCCGACAGTTTCGTGGAGTTGGAAAAATAGGCTGATTAATGGGTGTAATCATCTTAGTGAAAGTTTTCAAACTGCTCTCCAGAGAGCATGAAAGAAAGCTGAATTAAGTGAATATGGTGAATTTTCAATTAGGCAATGTTGCCGAAATGTAGGTCAAATGGCTTTCTCCTGTTTCTGAATTGTTTGTAGACAAAATTGTCCTGTTTAAAGGAGATTAACAGGCATCAAATAAAAGATTTCTGTGGAAAGCTTCTCTTTTATTTCAGTTGGTTATAGATGAGGCCATAAATCTGTTGGACAAGTTTAGTTAATGATGTTAGTGGATTTATGAAGTAAGAAGATCATCTGTTGCACCTTTGTTAATTGCACAGATAAATGGGATCAAGGACATTATGGATTTGTGTTATTTTTCCTGTCAGTTTTAGGTGATAAGTAGTGTTTTTAATTTGAGGAATTGGTAAATTCAATCAAAGTGATAGGCATTGACCTTCTACACCATATAATGTGAACTTCAAGGTGGCACAGCGACCTCAAAGGTGGAGCAGGGACCTCAAAGGTGGCACTGGGACCTCAAAAGGTGGCACAGAGACACCAAACGAGACCAAATGGCCCAACAAGGTCTCAGATGTACTGGAATGCCCCTCTTCCTGACTCACTCACTCACTCCCACCTCTGTTGGGAGACACAGAAGGTGGAGATTACTGGGTTGAATAAGAACAAAAATAACACTCAGTAGCAAGTAAAACATCACTAATTTTTTCTTTTTTCAATTCTGTTTTATTCCCCCTAACTTAGGTTAGTTATGAGGATTTGTGCATAATAACTCATACTTCTTTGCAGGACATGAAATCCTTCCTAGATAATTAACTATTTTGCTGTGACAGATACCTTGTATTCTGAATGTGTCCTAAATCCAATTACTACTCTGTATTTATGTACCAGTGACAAATACTAAAACTAACAATACAACAAGGAATCATAACTGTGTGATAGAAACGTTTTTTTCAGTGCTCAGTTATAGGTGTTTGCAAGTCAATTTTGTGATGTTACGATAAATTGAAATGGGCACATATATTTGTGTATATATATACATATAACCTGTGCAATACATACAATGTTTACATAAAAAGAGGGACTGAAACATCACAGAAGATATGAGTCAAGAAAACCAGGTTCAGTTTCTGGTTCAGCAGAAATGTGATGTTTCCATTATGCCTTCTTGAATAATTTTCTTGCAAGTTTGTGATCAGTGCCTGCATAAAGAAGGGCTGTCACATCTGTTCTGATTCTGTAGTGGGGTGGCTGAAAAGCTGCACTAGGACAGTTTGTCCTATAGCCAGAGTTGTCCAGCTCCTGTAGTGGAGTTGGTTCCTGCCTGGAGAGCTGGCAGGATGGATGAAGGAGCTATGTAATCTGTTCAGTGCTCACTGGAGCATAATAAGGATTAGTCTTTGGACTTAGTATTGCAGTTCAAAATATTGATGTGCTTTAGACATTTAATCTGCCTCTACCAGTTCTGTACACCATCTTAACTCCTCTCAAGAGCAATATTATGTGGCTGGCACCCATTTTAAATACTGAGAAATATTTTGTGTAATGGTTACCACTGAAAGTTCATAAGAAATTGCACATTAAGAAAAGTCTGTGTTTGTCTGTTTTGATAGTTTTTCAGTATCATAAATATACATACACAGGTAGATGAAAACCTTTCTATGTTATCTGTATAATATATTATTTCAGGTTCAGCAAAATAAAATAAGACCTAAATCCATCACAATGTTATTTATCTACGTGTCTAGTGATGTTCTTCTCCAAGTTATTTGCTTTTTCTAGGATTTAAATTAGGACAAAAGGGGATTATTTACTTGACCAATAATCTCTTTCTTAGTAAAGCTTTGCAAAGCCTGTCCTTAAATGTGTAAAGGCTCAAAGGATTGAATAAAGCGTTGTCATATCAAAGTTTGTGGAACAGAAACTATTTAGGAATATTTATATTAATTTTCCTTTCCATTATCATGCCAAACATTTCAATTGCAAAACTTTTGCTACTATACACTACTGTGTATATATAAAATACATCACTGGATTGCATGTTACAGAGAAATCAGGACAAGTGCTTATTATCCCATCATAAAATTGAAATGCACTCTTGGCCCTTCAGAAAAGTATGATAGTAAGAAAGATAGCCAAGAAAATAAGAAAGATAGCCCAGCAGTTAAGAAAACACAAAAAGAAAGATTCAAAATGTGGACTTAACTATCTGTTTCTAAACTAAATACTTCTGCATTTTTGTGTAAAGGATTTCCAGAAATTAAATTGTCTTCAATATTTTATCATCTAAGTGACCTTACAGGGCAAATCTTATTGTCATGTGTCAAGTGTTGCCAAATTACATGTTAGGAAGAGTCGATAGGTTTTCGTGATGTATGAAAACTGAAATTATTCATTCTCTCTATATATAACAAGATAGCAAAATAAAGCAACTTCTTGGATGAAGAGATCTGTTATCTGCCTAAGTAATGCTTGAATCTTTTTCAAATCAAATCACTTTATACTTGACTATGGATCTCAGGTGACATTATTTAGTTACATGTTCCATTGTTTTTACAATTATATGGGTGTATTTGCTTTAAGTTTGTACTTAATTCAAGTGAAGTCTGACATACTGAATTGAATACTGAAATTCCCACTGACTTTATTGAGATAAGATTTGGAATTTACATGTAGAATTAGAAGCTTAGAACCCTTTTCTCTGATTTAATATCCTTCTCCTTATTTGCAATTCAGCATTTTTTATTAGTATTGTTAAAAGCTAAATCATTTCATACAGAAATTTTCTGACTCAGAATCATAATATCAGATTAATTTTCTCCTCTGTAACTTGGGAATTAAAGGTCAGTTGGGAATTAAAACTATGTACATAATTTTAATGTTTTTTTTTATAAAGCTTTTTTAGGTGACAACAGTTTCAGAAGTTTTCAACCACTATCAGTTTACATTAGCATAATTAAATAAGTCAAATACATCAGCAAGATGCTGTTAATTCACTATACTAATTTAAAAATGCACTACAGCTTCTTTATGTTGTAGTACTGCAAGTACTGCAAAATGTAAGACTTTGTAAAATGATTGATGTTTAAATCTTTATTCTGCTAGGAGATACTCTCTCAACTCAGGTAAAGAGGTCTTGTAAAGGGTCGTGCACATTCTGTTTGCCTCAGTGAGAATGTTTTACTTGGACGGCTGTATTGGGTTTGTGTGATAAGTGTTAGGTAGCTGGGCAGGGCTACAGGGGTGGCTTCTATGAGGAGCTGCCAGAAGCTTCCCCTGTGTCTGGTAGAGCTGATGGCAGCTGGCTCCAAGACAGACCTGTTGGGAAGGATGAAACAGGAAAGCCTTGCAAATATGATTGCTTCACGGAAGACTTTAAAATTGTAGAAACTGTAAGTGAGATTGAAATGGAGGCAACCTTCAACATACCAAACCTTAGTTGCTGAGCAGCTGGAAGGCTGG
>VZTB01010289.1:56240-82780 GCA_013397245.1 Thryothorus ludovicianus | reverse complement strand
AAAGAAAGAAAGAAAGAAAGAAAGAAAGAAAGAAAGAAAGAAAGAAAGAAAGAAAGAAAGAAAGAAAGAAAGAAAGAAAGAAAGAAAGAAAGAAAGAAAGAAAGAAAGAAAGAAAGGTGAATATTTGATGGCCTAAATTGGCTGTCGTGTTTGCCAGGATGCAACTTGTAAATATTCATAAATTAAAAGATTCCTAGTTTTGGTAGAAGGTTGGCTTGATTGTACCTTCACAACAAAAATATCTCAATGCATGGGGTCAAAGCACAGCACAAGAAGCTACTTCTGCACAAATATATTTAAGAAATTGTGCTGGTAATTCTGACATTATTTGAAGCCCTCTGCTCATATCTCACTCAGCAGGACACTCTACCCAAACAGAACAGTTTAAAATGGGAAATCCAGTGCAGGGGAAACTCTTTAACCCTGGATATCTTCTGTGGGTTTTCAAATCACTGCATTCAATTCTCATGATATGGACTGGAAAGGTTCGAGATAACGACAAATTTGATTTTTATCTCAAACTTTGCCAGCCCAAGCAGTTTGAGGGGGTTTTGTGCTGCAGGGAAGGCTGGCGATGGCTGAGTGGGAGAAGTGGTCAGGCCAGAGCAGCAAAGGACACTCCAGGGAGCCCTGGGGTGTGCAGGGGTGAAAATGAGGTGTGGGGGTGTGAGGGGGTCACAAACAGAGAGAGATGAGACTTTAAACCAAGAAATCAACATTTGCTGCACTGCAGAAATATTCTGTCTTTTGATCTTGTAGGTGGTTTTGGTGAGACATTTTTTATTCTTCCCCTGCTTGCCAATCACTTTGCTGGAAAACACGGTGTTCAGCAAACCTGAAAATATCCCCCGCCCCCTTGGGATGTCAACTTCCTTCAGCTGCAATTCCGAGATCTCGGGATGGTTTCAGGGAACAAGCAGCAATTTCCTCATTGTCTCACCCGAAGGTGATGCAGATGTTTGAAATCTCGGTGCCTACTGCACAGATCAGGAGCACTAAACATTTCATCTCGATTTCTCTTCAGTACCACCTACTTCCTGGAAAATTTGGAAGCCTTGCATTTACCACTTCAAATTCCCTGCCAAGTCCCTTTCAGATTTTTTTTTTTCCCCCCTCTGCTCCATTTTTGTCTCACACGTTTATTATATGGTGACAAATGCAGTTTTCTTCTGACACCACATAATAGATGTGTGAAACACACACACATGTTCGAGTAAGAGACTGCTCTTTATTTCCTGGCTCCAGTTGCAAAACATGAGTCAGGGCTGGAAAGGTTGTGCCTCTGTCAGAGCTGTGGAATCCACGTGCCCAAACTTTCCTGGGTTTTGCTGCATTCGTGGGGAAAAAATGGCATCTCATTCTTATATTTCTATAATCAGTGTTTTCACCTAAGCACATAAAATCTTCATTTTATAATCACCATCCCCTTTTGTTGATTATATTTACTTATTCAGGCATTGATGCTGTTATTAACAGAAAAAAAAACAACACCTCCAGCTTCTAAAACACAGATAAAAGTACTCTCCTATAATTCTGGCTTTAATACAAAAAAAAAAGAAACATTATTTTGGTGGTGCATTTGCTGTGGATTTTTTTTCTCTGCACCAAGTGATTTCTGCTGTTCTGCTGCATAATTGCAGGTAACAACCACTCAGCATCTCCACAAGACTCCAGTGACACAACATTCCTTGTTCACACATCCCAGCTTCCAGCGTTCTGTGGGGGCCCCGGTGAAACACAAAATCAGACAAGGCCTTTTGTGAGCTGAAGTGGAACAAGCCCCACGTTACAAGTTAAAACAAAACCCAAGGAAAATGAGCAGGCAAAAGGAAAAAAGAGAGAACTGAACACATCATCACTTCCTATTGGATCCAGCCTTGGAATGCCACAGGGCTGGCAGTTCTGCAGATACCCATGGATGATTGGAAGCAGCAGGACCATGGTGCTTCCACGTTAATCACAAACAGAGTTTTGCATTCATTTTTTTCTTTTTTTTTTTTCTTTTTTTCCCCCTAAGCAATTTTATCCCACAAGATCCCTGTGGTTGAGCTGCTCCTGCAATAGAATGACAAATAACGGGGTGACATGCTGTGAAAAATTTAGAAAATGAGAGATGCTATCCCATTTTCCAAACAGAGCAGAAACAACACTAATTCCGTTAGGCAAGATGGAACAGACAATTAAACTGGGCATGCTTTTAATTTTGAAGCTCACCAGAGAACGGACGCCTTTTTCAAATGTAACGACTGTGGAAGTGATTCCTTTAAAACGAAGCAAAACCACTGATTTTCCTTGCTAAAATTAAAGCATTTACCTTATACAAAGTATAAGAAATGTTACCTGTTGCCTCCACCATTCCTTCTAGGATTACAACAATTTCTAGCTCCTCTTTGGGCAACTGGGCTTTGGAAATCTCCCAGAAAGGACTCTGCTGGTTAATCTCATGGCTGATGATCAGTGGTGAAACCAAAAAGAGACGATCATCCCCTGTGTAATAACCTACGTTGATATCTGTCTGGTTGAGTGGTATAAATTCCCCCTCCTTTGTCTGTTTGGATTTGATCAACTTGGCTCGTATTGATGCCTCTACAATGTGTGAATTCCTAAGGTCTCCTACTCGGAACATCAGACACAGCTTTCCATCCCGCATGGAAATGACTGCGTTTGTAGAAAAAACCAAGGTTTCTGCCCTCTTCTTGGGTTGGGATATTTTCACAAACATGCAGCCAACCATGAAGGCGTTGACGATAGAACCTAGGACAGACTGCACTAAAAGCAGGATAATTCCCTCGGGACACTTGTCCGTGATGACCCGGTAACCGTACCCGATGGTGGTTTCGGTCTCGATTGAGAATAAAAAGGCTGAGACAAACCCATTGAGGTTGCTGACGCAGGGGGTCCACGTGCTGTCCCCTATGTGATCCATGTCCCCTCGCATGTAGGCTATGAGCCACCAGATCATGCCGAAGAAGAGCCAGGTCACCGTGTAAACCATGACGAAGATCAGCAGGTTGAACCTCCACTTGAGGTCCACCAGGGTGGTGAAGATGTCAGTCAAGTACCGGTAAGTCTCTCTGACATTCCCGTGGTGGACGTTGCACTTCCCATCTTTCCGAACGTACCTCTGGATTTTTCTCTTGGCACATTCTTTGCTGATGTTTTTTGGCAGATCCTCTCGCGCTTGTTTGGGCAACTTTGGTTGATGGATAGTGACAGGGCTCTCGATGTCCTGCTCCATTGAGTCTTCTTCCAGGACGTTGGCTGCCATGAAAAACAAAAAAAACAACAATGAAAAGTCATTATTCCTCGTGTTATTGCTCTAAGTACACACACAACCTTTTCCTGTGTTAATGAGTAAAATGATCATCCTTGTTCTTTGCTAGCACAAAAATCAAATTATGCCAGGCACCCTCATTTTATTGCTTTGCAGAAATAAAATGAAAGCAAACTCTTGTTTCTTACCAGGTCATCCTATCCACACCCTTATTTAAATTCCACAAGATGGATTTAAGCAGATATTCCTTCCCCCCCTCACCCCTTTGCAGTTTAGTGAATGAAATTTTTTATGCACCAAAAAAGATCTTACAGAGATAAAAGATATAAATGAGGGAATGGATTCACTTGGGGGTGAGCAAAGAAAATGAGCTATGGCTGAGCTATTTTTTTCCATCAATTACTTTGCTTTGGGGAAAGTATTAAATAAGTACAAGGAGGTCTTTTTTTTTTTAAATAACCCAACAGTTTTCAGAAAGAACCAATCCTCCTCTTGTTGAAGGGAAGTTGTAACATCTATGAAGAGCAATTCAAGCACACTTCCTCAGAAAATCAATGTCTTGTTGATGATGAGACGTGGAATTGTGTGTCCTTCTCCCAGCAACGTAAAAACTACGGTGCTTCAGATTTCATTTGAATTCACTGTGCTGTGGCCTTTAATTCAAGTGTACCTTGTTGTCTCATGATCTGGGCCTTTTTTTTATTAAGTTTCCCAGCCTTTGGAGATAAACAGCTTTGTTGTGGTTGTGTGCCAGAGAAAAAAGAGTGTACTGAGGAGGAGAGTGGTTTAACTGAATGTGTTTGGCATAGAGGACATGGTGAGGTCTGGGGTAATTGTTGTTTTCAACTGAAATCCTTCTGTTTTCTGGGGCTTCTTCCTGCAGGAATTTCAGCTCTTGAATTCCAAATTCTTTCCCTTCTAGCTAGCTGCTGTCATTCTTCTGGCAGACTGTAAGGGGAAAAGTTTTCTGGTGGGTCTGTCCAGGTGCTGGAGTCTGAATACAGAATCACAGAACGGTTTGGGTTGGAGGAGACCTTAAAATCACCCAGTCCCCACCTCATGCCATGGTCAGGGACACCTCCCACTATCCCAGGTTGCTCTATGACCTGTCCAGCCTGGCCTTGGACACTTCCAGGGATCCAGGGGCAGCCACAGCTCTCACAGGGAAGGATTTCTTCCTGATATCCCATTTAAAAAGCAGCGCTGCTTTGATTTGGTACCTTTCTTTATGGAGTGCTGCTCAAGGGGCTGCTCTCAGTGGGTCAGAGGGGCTCCAAAAGCATTTTTCACTCTTAGAAACACGTGCTGTGCACTGGATTCTGTGTGGAGTCTCACAGCACTTGCAGCTTTTTCAAGAGGTTCATCCCTGTAGAGACAGGTCACAGACCCTTGTAGAGTTTTACTGAAATACCCAGGGGTGACAAAGGGTTGTAGCCCGCTTGTCTCTCCTGCTGACCTGCTCCTGTCAAAGAAAGCCTCAAAGTAGCTGAGAATCTGAGAGCAATTCCATGTGCACCCCATCCTGTCACCTTTCCAGTGTGCTGAGTGTCTCAGGAGAATGTTTTCAGGGCTGATGGCACTGGGAGCTGTGGCACGGGGCCCTCAGTTCTGGGTGAGCTCCCCCAGCCAGGGACGGTGTGCCTGCTTGCATTACCCCTGACTCTGGGGAATGCCTGACAAAACACAGTCAAAAGGCATTGCAGGGCCCTTGTGAGGCAGACTTAAGCCAAAAATCTGAAGTTAAGGCTTCACACCTTATGCTGAGCTCTCCGTTGTGCCTAAGGAAATTCCAGTCCACAGGAGTTATCATATCACTGCAGCAACAGAATCCTCAAATAATTATGAACAACCTATGAAGGCTCTGGCTTTTGAGGCTTTATGTTAAACTGCTAATGCTGATATAATGGGGTTTATTATCTTTCAGGCATTATGAATAATTTGCTTTCCTCTCCCAGTCAGGGCCTGGCATAGACAGAGACCAGGAGTGGGAGAATCCTGTTGGTTGAGAGAACATTCCTTACTCCTGGCTCTGCTGTTAAAGGCAATCACATCCCAAACCTCCCTGTCTGAGCATCTCTGACCAGAAATTATCCTGGGAGGGGACCCAGGTGCTGATTTTATTGCTGGCAGCAAGAGGAATGTGAAGGGACACTCAGGGCTGCACACCTCTCCTGCTCTCCATACAGTGTTTATTTCCTATGGAAGAGCAGGGAAGCACCTTTTATTCAGACAGCAAATTTTTACTGGTGCTTCCCAAATGACTTTTTGTGGGTTTGTGCATCGCAACCAGCCTGACCTGTCTTTCACAGCATGAGGGAAGGGCCACGTTTTGTCAAGGTTTTGTAGGAGCAGGGAGCTGCTGTCACAGCAAGTGGGATCAGGATGTGACAGTCCCAGCGTGGGAGGGTTTTTCTTAACCTGGGGAAGTTGTAGTGGAGCTGATTCTCATCTGGCTTTGTAAGAGGGCAGCTTTGAACAACAAACCCAGTGTTTAACCAAGGTCTCTCTCATTACAGCATTTATTTGACACTCCTGCAGACATTTCAATCTTCCTGAGGGCATCTGGCCATTTATAAACTCTCCAGGCTCTTCCCAGTGCTGTAATTTCTCAACTCTCAGTCTCTGAGAAGAAAAATTAAGGTCAAGATTTTTGTCTTTTTCTCTTTTTTTGCAAGATGCCCTTTCCTTCTTTCCCTCACCCAACCCTGCTATGAATGAATTCCTTTGTGGAGAGGTTTCTAGATCAGAATCCCAGTTTGTTACCCTCTCCTGGACTGAGTTTTCACTCCAGGGAGAACCTTGGGAGCAGCAGTTCCCGAAATAAGTGATCCAAAGATTATGCATCTGTGTGTTTCTATGGAAATGCTTGATGAATAAGTTTTAAACACATGGCAGGATCCCTGTTCACCACTGAGGCTGAGGAACAGCCACATACTGTCAGTGCCTTTGCCACAAAATACTTTGACTAATTATATTTTTACTTGATATCAACCCAATTAACTTCTGCTGTTTATTTCGTCTAATTTTCCTTTTGGTTACATAATGGCTGTCATGGATCCAGGAACAGGGGAGTGAGTAGCAGCAGCCTCACTTGAGAGCTATTTTTGCTCTCTCTGCTTTTCTTCCTGACAGAAATATATACATATTATTAATCTGCATGGCAAAGAAAAATAAAAAAGGTATTTTTGAGCTCTCTCTCCTCTCCCAGTAAACATTATGTCTGTTTGAACACAACAGCCAGGTAATGAGCCTATTCAGGCCAATTTAGAGGATTCTGTTCAAATGATCTGCAAGCTACAAGACATATGAGATTTTGGTGATCTGTTTAATTTCCCAGCAGAGAACAAGGAGTTCTCCCTAAATAAGTCCCTGAGTAGTTCACTTGTATCCTGGCTGTGGCCAAATTAGCAAATTAAGTGTGCCCAGGCCTATTATTTAATGTGGAGGGTAAAGAGTGGTGCAGCACACACTTGGATTATTAATTCCAGTTGGTTTTGATGCCTTAAGTTTGAGCTTTTATATTTTTCAGATCCTGGGCTGTTTTGGGGGGCAGTTTTAGGTTTCACATTCAGTGCTCCTGAGCTCTCTGCACACAGCAGGGACACAAAACAATTCCTGCTCCAGCTGGGCACCAAGGACAACTTTGAGGCCAAGAACAAAGGCAAGGGTGAAGGGAGAAGGAAAAGCAAGGAGGATGGAGCTGCATCAGCTGGAGCTGGAATTGGCCAATGAACTCCAAAGTGCTGCTGGAGCAGAACTGATCCAAGTGTGAGCCCTGGTGGCCGGGCTCCATTCTGGGCCCATTTTGGGCTCCCCTTGGGTGTGGCCCAGCCGGGCTCTGGTGCTGCCCAGGTGTGTCCAGGGAGGCCTTGGGATAAATCCCCACTGGATCCTTTGGCTCTGCCTGGGCTCTGCTCCACAGCAGCCTCTAAAAGGCATCATTTTCTAGGCAGGTTAATGTCATAGAATCTGCCAAACAGGAATAATCTGTGTCCTGGAATGGAGCCAGGAATTGTGTGTGCTCAGTTCTGCACTAGTCCAAACCGTGCCAGGGGTTTTTCTAGAAATTTCACCCTGCAGGAAGTTGTGTGCCAGTGCTCAGAACATTTTGTTTTCTAGCAAAATTGCAGCAAATGTTGTTGTCATGTTCTTGTCTACTCCAAAGCAGCACTGGAAAGGCACAGTCCTGATTTTCCAGGCACATCCTTTTATTTGGAGCCTGTAGAACAACATGAAACCAATGTCAACAACAAAACAGGACTCTCCCTTTAAGGCTGTGAATGTAACACATCAATATAACCCTCAAGCAATCATTTTATCATCAACAATGTGATTTTTGGTATATTTTGGTAGTGCTGCAGAGACCTTCTTGTGGTGCTGTACAGACACAAAGCAAAAGGAGGAATATGAAGGATCTGCTTGTCCAGTTTAAGTACTCTAAGCCTATTTAGTCTGTGTATGATTTGCAAAATAATGAGGAGTTTCAACAGAATATTATAAGTGATCTTTCTGTAACAGAAGCTGACCTAGAAAGTTCAGTGGATGTTTCGCTCTAATTTAGTGATTTTAACCCTTGTAACACAGTTGTGAACATTTTGTGTGCAAATTCTTTGAACATGTCCTAATTTCCAAAATCACTTACAATCTAAAATTGGCTCTCGTGTGTTTTCCTGCATGTAGAGGAATATGTTGAGCAGACACTGTGATTTCTGTCTGCATTCCCCCTTTCCTGGTGGGATGAGGGCCACTTTTAGGAGAATCAGATTTCATCTCTAAGCTCCAAGTTTGGCTTTGGGGAAGTCTCAAGCGTTTTACCTCTGGTTTTCTGCAGTCCCCAGCATCCCTGGCACTGCATCCATCTGTGGAATATTTGGCAGTACCTGGAGGCTGTCTGGGCTCCCTCCCTGGGGTTGTTTGGCTTTGTTGGGCACAAGGGATTTCTTGAAGCCTTCCACACCCTAAATCCCCATTGCTCTGTTTCTCCTCTTGGTTACAATGGGACAAGTCAGAGAAGGGGAGATTTTGGAATGCTTTGCCTCATCCCTGGCTGGCTTTTGTTTCAGAGCTTTGCTAAATCTCTTTCGTGGTGGGCACAGAGGGCACAGGAACACAGGAATTCCGGGGATTTGTCAGTGGGATGAGCCCAGCCAGATAATCCACACTGCAAGGCGCCGCCATCGCCACCAGATATGAGGAAAAAGAGCCTTGTTTGGAGAAAAAAAGTAGAGTCTTTTATGATCAGCTAACAACTGTAAGCAGTCATTATCACAGAGCACAGATCCTTTTTCCTGAAAAAGAAAGGAATTAGGATCTGGTCCTGTGCTGTTGGAATCAATGCAGGATTGTCAGTTCACTCAGCTGGAGGCATTGCTAGGCCTCACTTGGAAATGTTGGAGTGCTCAATAAACACTGACTTGGCAAATCTCTTCAAGACCCAGATTGCTTCTTTGCACCCATGGAATTATAAATCTAATTTCAGAGGGAGCATACATGTGACTGAGATTTATTTCAGCAGCAGCTTTCACTAAAAAAGACATGAAATGAGATATATTTATGATTAGTAAAGAGACTGTAAGGGTGATACTTTGTTTTTTATCACATTACCTGCTTCATCACTGCCTTCTAATCCAACTTGATAAAAATAATGTTCTACTATTTTCATTTCTTTTAAGCCTGTACAGCTGCAAGAAATCAGTCTGAGTAACACTTTGTGTCTCTGCAGTACAAATATTTCCATTCATTCCTGATTCTTGGCCCTTTTATCATGGAGGGTGGAAAAATGAATCTGATAACTCAAATTTAAAAACACCCGACTCCATTTTTGGTAGTCATTTGACCTTGTAGTTTTTGTCTTGGATTCTCACCAGCTTCATTGCAGAATTTACCACTGAAGGCTCCAGAATGCTGTTTTTACATCTGCTTTGCTAAATTTATCTTCGTTTGAGTCACGGGGAAGCCAAACAGCCTTGGCTTGGCAGCATTTATGGGGCAATGTAAGAAGGTTGGGAACCTGCAAGGATGTGCAGAGAGTTCATTATCAACATCTTCATCTTTTCACAAGGCTGTGGGTCCCAAATTGGTGTATGAAACTTGTTTGCTACCTGAGCTCTTGGAGTCAGTGTTTATTCAGAGCCATCTCTAGAGCAAACGCCTGGCACTGAACACAGATTTCTGGAATAAGGAGAGGTTTCCAGTCAGATTGGTCTTTTACCAGGTTTTAAGCTTCCAGAAAAGCTTGAGCTGGAGCTTCAGAGCAGGTATTTCCTTGGACAGGGCTTGGAGCAGCCTGGTCTGGTGGAAGGTTCCCTGCCCTTGGAACTGGACGATCTTTAAGGCCCCTCCAACCCAAACCATTCTGGGATTCCAGGATTCCATAATATCCTCCCCACAACCACTGCAGAAATCAGCCTCCTCAGAGCCCTGTTTCCTCTGAGAATGTGACAAAGCTGAGATAAAGCATTTTTTGCACTTGGAAAATGCTCAATGTTGTCAGTGCTGCTGCCAGCAGTGGTGCAAGGACAGCAGCAGGGACAGCCCAGGTGTCCTAACCTGAGCTGTGCCACGTGGCAGCACCAGAGTTGGGCTCTTCTCTGGGATTTCCATGTGCCAAACCAGTGCCAGGTGCTGCCAGAGGGATAACAGGGATCCCTGATGGATCGTGGTGCTGCAAATCCTGGCTACACGTTTGCCCTCTGATGTCTCTGGGTCAGACGTGTCCCCTGACTTGCTGCAAGGTGTCCTTGTCTAACGTGAGCCCTGAGATTCTTTTCCCAGTTACTCAACCCCAATTCTGTCAGTTGCTATCAGGTGTCTGAATGCCAGAATTTTTTGTGAGTTACAAAATTCCTTCAAAAATCTCCTGAGATCTCAGCTTTTCTTCTCCTTGGGGTGTACCAGGAAAAGGAGAAAGTGTGAAAGACCTGTATTGATCTTATTGTTATCAATTTCAAAATGTGTTTATGTGCTTTAACTGCTGGAAATAATAAATGAATTAATTCAAAATCTGCTTAAATCAGTGAGTATTGTGGGTCGTAAGGAACCTCTAAAGGTTTCAATGTGCTGCTCAACACAGAACCAACTTCTACAGAGAGCCCAGGGAGGTTTGGAGTCCCCACATCTGAAGGTGTCACCTGGAGATGGCACTCAGAGCTCTGGGTTGGGGACAAGATGGGCATTGGGCACAGCTTGGATTTGATGGTCTGGGAGGGCTTTTCCAACCTCAGAAATCCTGGGATTCTGGATTGCCCTGCTCAGGGAAGTGTCCACAGCCTTTCTGGGACCTGTCCCAGCGATTTCTCTCTCACATCAGGGACATTTTTTGTTTTGTTTATATCCTGTTGGAATTCCATTCCCTGCAGCTTGTGTCCATTGCTCTCTGTTTTTCCCCCTGCACCTGTGAGAAGAATAGGGCTTCATCTCCTCTGCAGCTTCTTTTTTGCTTTTCTTTTTCTCTGAGCTCAAGTTTCTAGAGAAGTTACATGAGGGCTGGTTAAATCCTGCCTTCTCCATGTATTCTCTTTACTGATTACTTGGAAAAAGAGTATTCCCAACTTCTGTGAGAAGAGATTCTTGAGATTTTTTTTTTTCCCATTACAATTTTCCCAACTGAAAACTCTGGGAACAAAAATGAGCTGATCAGCTGAGCTATTTTGTGTAGATAATTCTGGCCCAAACATTTCACACAGATAATTCTGAATCATTTAATCCTTCACTATGTAATATCTCTGATATCTGGGGAGTTCTCCTGGTTGTTTCTGGAAGTGTAAATACGAGTTTGGCTGCCCTGTCCAGTGGTGATTGCATTGCTAATTTAGCAAACTGATTGTTTTGGCTTTGGCCCAATTAGTGCTCTGAGAAAATACCTGGGAATTGTTTGGGAGACAGGATGTGCTCCCATTCAGCAGCATGGATGAGATTGAATGAGATTTGGCTTTTTTCACTCTTATCTGCCAACACAGCTCCACCTTTGCTCCCTCAGACACCTCCACAGGCTCTCATCTGACCCCTGCTGAAAACAACATAAACCCCTGGTCTACAACGCAGACCTTACCTTGTTCCAGAAAAAAAAAATCACAGTTAATAAACTAATTATGTCTTAAAACCAAGAGAAAGTCCCCACATGACTCAGGGCCAGGTGTTCTGCAGTGTGACCTGGACATCCTGCCCTGCTTGGTCTCAAGGCTGCAGAACCATTCCTGGTTTTATTTAACTTTGCAAATGTAGCCTGGTGGGGAGGCTGGTGAAGGTTCCAGCAGGGGAAAAGTTTGGGAATCAAAGCAGGCAGCTTGTCCAAGTCTGTGTGTCCAGTTAGGTCACCAGTGAGGAGAGAAATGCACCCCCTCAGAAGTTGTTCCTGTCACCCATTTTCAGGCTGGCAGGAGCAGCCAGCCCCTCTCTCCTTGCTGTTTTCTATCCCAACTCTGTTCCTGTCCTTTTCCCCCTTTTTTTTTCCCTGAAGTCAGGGTGTTTTCACTTGAATCTTCTTCCTTGGCACAGCCAAATTCAATATTTTCCTGCATTGCTGAACAACCTCGAGGCAGCCTTGTGCCTGATTATTCACAGGCCTCCTTGGGCAGGGGCTGGAACCACCTTGACTGTGCCAACACTCTCTGACAGCTCCTTTGCTTTGATCAATGAACTCTCATAAATACATGGCAGAGGAATGATGGAGAGGAATATTTTTGGTCAGAAAGGAAGGACTTGAGTCAATCAAGATGCTGAAGCAGTCGAGTGAAACCAATAATTTATGCAATGATCTAAGGCTGAGGACCAAGGCCAAGAGCTTCCAGCATTTTGCTACCAAAAGGGGCAGAAGAGTTTCTGTGTTGATAAAGACCTTGGATCTGATCTGTTTAAGGTTAGAGGACATGAGATGACTTGGAGAGTGTTCACTTCTGCTTTGCATAATGTTGTTTGCACTGAATAACCCTTCCCTAGGTCAAGATGGTCACTGGCTGGGGACAGCCCTGGCACTGGCGCCCTGGATCGGGTGTGAGTTTGTCACGACACAAAACAAATATTCACACACTCCTGACTGCACTCAAACTGACTTTGCAGCTTCCTTAGGCAGCAAAATTTTGAGAGAACGGCTCAAATCCCACTGGTAAAGACGAGATGTTTGAGCTGAGTGGAACTGTCAATTCCTATTTTTTTTTCCCCAAAAATACAGACTACAGGGAACAGAACAACTTCGGAGTACGGATATGTGATTCCTCCTGCCCTCCAATTCTTGAAAGATGAAAAAAATGTCAGAAACGTCTCTCCTGAAATGATATTCTTTTCCTCACTCAGTTTCCAGCCAATCTGGCTGCCCTCAGGTCACAGACATTGCCCAAGCATATTGGATTGCTTGCTGCTATTAATGTTGCACAAAGCTAAAGAAGGGGTTGAAAAGACTGGAGAAATTGAAACAGAGAAGAATTATAATTACTTTTTAAATCTAGTAATGGAGATTCCTTTCTTGACAACTTCCTTAGAGTCAAGGGAGGATTTTGAAGCCTTTTGCTTCTGTTTCAGGACAGCAGGATATACTCCTCTTTTACAAAAACCAGGCAGGATTTTAATTTTTACACACTTGAGAAGAAAAATTACAGAAATGTTTCACATGGTTGCTGGATAAACAACATTTCTGTGGGTTCTACTGTCCCTCGTGGTAGTGACTTGCTGGATGTTCAGTTTTCTTTTGGTTGAGTTGGCCTAAGAGGCAAACCCAAAGTCCGGCATCCAAATGTTGCCTCAAATAAAATCTCAGGGGCCAGGCAATTACCCCTCTCACAATTAATTTATCTCAACAGCTCTTGTGTTCTTTCCATGCTTCTCCTCCTCCATTTTTGCAGGTGATACTGGGATTTTGGCTGCTTTCTTTAAGCTAAATAATGAGGTCATCACTGCCTGCATCCCTTTTTCCTGCCAAAAGAAGGGATTTCACAGTGAAATACAAAGACCTGGTTTCTTGCTGATGATTTCCCTTTTTGTGCAGTTTGTAGACCACAGGAGAGAAAATAACTGAGAAATCAGGCTGGAAGCAACATTTAGAAAAAAAGAAATTTTGAAAAACTCTCCCCAGTTTCAGCTGGGTCAATGCTTGGTTTCAGGCTGTGGTGTTTTGATAACCTGGAAATGGTGAGTTCACAATGGCACTTTAGCAATGTTTCCTAAGGAAATGAGCCTTATCCATCACCCTGTCTGGCCTCCTCTGAATCATTTCTCCAACTGGGGTTGGTACTCAGCCTTTTGGATCTCTTTCAGGACCTCAGTGAGATTTTGGAGCCCTCAGAAATACGAAATTCCTCCCAATGTCATGGAAACAGGCTGAGTTAACCACACCTTTGAACGCCAAGGAATCCATCTCTATAAGAGGGAGCTACAAGAAATGTTTCTTTTTTTTCATGAGTTTCTTTTTTTTTCATGAGTGCTGCTGCTCCCAAAGTTATAGCCAAATATTTTTTCGCATCACTATTCCCCTCCATGTCCCTGTAAAGTATTTTCAAAAGGAATAAACCCTGCTCTTGCTTTGTATGCTTGGGTTTTCCAGGCTGCATCTGCCTGATTCTCATTTTCCATGCAGGGATTTCCACCTTCAACCACATCTCAGTTTAGGTCAGGCTTTGTGGGTTTGTCCACAAAACAATTGGAATGCAAGGAAATTAAACTGACTCAACTCGTATTTTTTATTTTTAAGTAAAAATGTGAGTAATTTCAATCCAGACTTTTTCTCACTTTTGTTTAATCTGAATGAAAAACCTCATATTTTTTCTGCAGTGAGCATCAGCTCCACAGGATTTGATCCTCATTTTATACCCACTAACAAGTTGTTCAAAAATGTATTCATGCATGGACAATATCAGACCCAACAAGAGTAGAAATATAAGTTAAAACCACGAAAAAACCTTTCCACGTTAACAAATAACAACATTTTTTCTTGAAATAAGCAATTCAGTGATGACTAAATTGCCATTTACTGTGCTATTTCACTTAAGATACATAATCTAGTAAATAGATCTATAAATTAGTTTGAAAATATCTCAAAGGAGTTGCTGTGAAATTGCTATAATTGCTCTAATTGCCATTATCCTTTTGTATAGGGACATAAGTAGTGAGGAAAAAAAAAAAGAATTAGAAGCACGGAAATATTTTTGTAAGTTGGATTTGATTTGACCAACAGCATTTTCCAAAATACTTGCTAAGGGAAAATACATTTAATTTCAAACTTTCAAAAAGGTTTTATTTTGTCTGGGAATTGCCGAAATTTTGGTATTTTTAACAATAGTTTCATAATTCAGATTTGCACTTCTTTTTCACAGTAATATTTTACCCAACTTTAGGAAACAAAGTTGTACAGAAGAATTAAATAAACTCAGAATGAAGGGATTATGTGAGAGACTCTGTAATCCCTATTTGGGGTGAAGTAGGGGTTTTCTGCTTGTTTTTCTTACTTTCCTAAGAAGTATAAAAGACTTTTTGATTGCCCTTGATTTTTCCTGTAGGCTTTTCTAATCTGGCTAAAAATAATCCATCATTCCCCAGGATTTTTCCATGCACGAGTCACCAGTTTCCTCTCTAAAAATAAGGTCCTTTGAGGGCTAACTGGAACCTTTTGGAAAAAGTAGAAAGATTTGGCAGTGCTGGACTCTCCCGTCATCCCAGATTGCAACATCCAACTTGCAAATATCTAAGAGACTCTTTGATTCTGGGTGGCAGAAAAATAAAATGTTACTGTGGAATTATGTTTTATTTCTACAGTATGGATGGATCTCAGCAGAAGAGGCCGCACTGGTGTTATGTTTTTTAAATAATTGAGATTTTAGATGGTACATTCAGCTTGCAAAGCCCATCTATCCTTTCTGGAGCAGGCAAAGCTCAGCAGGAGCACAAATAATTCAAAGCTTTCGCAGCCTTCAGATGTCTTGAGAGAAAAAGGGGAGTTTCTGCTTTTTCCATCTCTCCTGAGTTGTGGAGGGGAAGTGAAATGACCGAGCTGCCTTTCAAGGATGTGGCCATGGACAGCAGAAATACAGATTGCTCTTGTTAGAGACAAGGAAAATGCTGCACTAAAATGTGAATTTCTTGTCTTTTTTAGACAGGTGCAGACTCATTTAAAGAAATAGTTGATAAAGGAGCTGACCTACTAAAGGGAAAACAGTAAACAAAAGTATTGAGCCCACGGAGGGGAGCTTTTGATAAATGGACTTGTAACGAGAACGGGTTTCTTGTGCATCCAAACCCAAAATGACATGGAGAACTGAGGCGGTAAAAATAGACACTGGCTGCTTCAGAGCAGCTTTCAGTGCATAAAACAAGGCCTGAACCCTTGCAAACAAATGAGGCTGTGTGTTGAGAAGGTTTCTGGTTTTCTCCTGTGTAAAGATAACTCATGAAAACATTTCAGATAACGCAAAGGCCCATCCGTGAGGTGGAGGCCAGTGGCAGAATGGAAATGCTTTTCTAGGAATGATCATGGAATCTCCGAATCATTTGGGTTGGAAAAGACCTCCAAGATCATCGAGTCCAACCTGTGACCCATCCCAACCTTGTCCCCAGCCCAGAGCACTGAGTGCCACCTCCAGGTGCCACCTGCAGGGATGGGCACTCCAAAGCTCCCTGGGCAGCCCCTGCCAAGGCCTGGCCACCATTTCCATGGAGAAATTCCTCCTGAGGTCAATCTGAAGGGCCTAATGGGGCTTTTTCCACCCTCCCTGATGCCCAAGCACCATGAAAGCCCAGCTGGATGGTCTAAAGGTGGGACTGGTGGCTTTGTAGATGCCCTGACTTTCTCAATATGGACAAGTTGCAAGTGAAATCTTCCAGATCAGATCACGTTCCATGGCAGAAACACACCTGGATTCATTTTTAGTGATGTGGCAAAAGCTTCAAAGGGCCTTCCCAGGAGGTCTGGTTGTGCTCTGGTTTGCACTGAAGCATCAGAGGACATGGATGTGCAGGAAAGAAATGAGGATGCTGGAATTCCTGCCCAAGGTTTGGAGGAATGGTGGGTAAAGTGAAATATTTGGGACTGTGATGTGAATGTTTTAACAGAGAGAAAGTGCAGAGAAGCAGCTGGGGAGGAAGGAAGAAGGAAGAAGGAAGAAGGAAGAAGGAAGAAGGAAGAAGGAAGAAGGAAGAAGGAAGAAGGAAGAAGGAGGAAGGGGAAGGAAGAAGGAGGAAAAGAAAGGAAGGAAGAAGGAAGAAGGCACTACAGCAACAGAGAGAAGGGACTGTGTTCGTATTTGAGGGCTGACAGGAAAGAATTTTCAAGATCCAGCCCTGTCTGAGTTTGTTCATAGGATGAGATTGTTGTTGGTGTGCTATGGAGAATATTTCTGTTTAATTACTTTCAAATCTGGTGACAAAACAGCCTCTTATCTTTGAGCTTTGTAACTTCCTTCTCTTTGTCCAGGGTGAAGTTTTCTGGGCCAGGCTGGATGGAGCTTGGAGCAACCTGGGATAGTGGAACAGGCCATCAAGCAAATGTTAAAGAAAGCCTCGAATATTCAGCATAAAGAGGGTGAAGGCTGAGAGGGTGGACGTGGAGATGGAGAATGGAAAATCCCAAGGATCTCACACAATGAGTTTGGTTTTAAAACAGCTGAAGTTTTTTGTTTTAAACCAAGTAAGTTTTCCTTTAACAGCAGGTGGTGGCTTCTGTAGCTTCTTGCCTCTGGGAGGCTGTGGATTTGGATAATATCAGGAAATCTGGATGTTTGGCAAACCCATTAAATCCTAAAATGGCCTGGGCTGAAAAGAATCATCCAGTGCCATCCCTGCCATGACAGGGACACCTCCCACTGTCCCAGGCTGTCCCCAGTGTCCAGCCTGGCCTGGGACACTGTCAGGAATCCAGGAGCAGCCACAGCTGCTCTGGGAATTCCATCCCAGCCCCTGCCCACCCTCTCAGGGAACAATTCCTGCCCATTATCCCATTTAATCCTTCCTTCATTCAGTTTAAAGCATAGAAAAGGTCTTTGAAAGGGCAGGGTTAGACCCTCCAAGGGCTCTAATGCCAGGTTACACGGGAATAAATGAGAAATGCATCCCCAGCCTCATGTGCTCCCTCTATCATGACATGGGAGAGCACTTTTAATATTTTTTTTATATTTTCCCAGCTCTCCAATACCCACATTTCTCTTTCTGAAGCCATGGACATGTTCTCTAATGCTCCATTAGAAGTGGACAGATGCTAAGGAAGATATTTTGCCTCTCCTCTGAGAGAATGTTGTTCATGTAAATACTGTGATCAGTTGACATCAGAGAAGATTTGGCCCTAATTCAGTGCTAAAAAAACAATTTCTGAGTTCAAATATAGAGACTTACATTTATTTTCTTCCTAGCCTTGCTAGTTTCCAAGGAGATCTAACCATGTAGATTGTCTGCAAAGGTGGTAATTAGCCAGCAATGAACAAGATGGACACAAAGAACTTATTGGCAAAAATCAAAATTTCCAAGCAGTTCTATCAGAGCGTTTCTTTTCAGACATCCTAATTTGCCTCACACCATGATTTTGTAAACAACTGGCTTTCAGATCACTGCTTGAGCAGAAAAATGGAAAATGTTCTCAGATTGAATTTTTTGTCAGAATATCTAGCAATTAAAAATAAGATCCAACAAATTCTACTGACTAGAATTAATAACAGTTTGGGTTTTTAACCCAGTGCTCAGAAAAAAAATGACAAAGGGAGGAGCAACGCTGGGTATAAAATACGTTCCCTTTTTTATGCAACACGGACTTGGAGTGAGAAATGTTGGATTTACCTTTGGAGTAAAGCAAAGATAGGATTTGAACTTGGGCTGTCCTTTATAGTTGATGGGAGTGAGGAAGGGTGAAGGAGAGATAAGAAGGGTCTTTACTCTCACTGACTCTTGGAAACATCACCTGAATTTCTTTATTAATCTAACCCACCAATTACAACATTATTTCAGTCTCTAATATCTAAATTTTCCTCCTTAGGGAAGCTGCTTTTTAGTTGAAAAGTATTTCTGAATTTGATGAAAATATATAGATTTTAAGCTAGAATATTATGTTCAGCAAAAAGGCTTTTTTCTGTTAGATTTCCTCATAGTGTCTGTCACAGTGTAACTTTCAGGCACATCTGGAATCATGCTGAAGGAGAAGGCTTAGAAGAGAAATCCTTTGAAATATCAGTGGTGGAAGGGTCAGTGTGGCTGATTTATCTGGACACAGCCTGTATGGAAAAAAAGGGGGAAATCCTCCAATTTAAAGCTGGATTGTCACTTGGAGATGTTGGAGTGAGGTGGAGGTTGCTCTTTTCTGCCTTGTAGAAGTGAAAGGAGGAGAGGAAACAGCATAAAATTGCACCAGGAGGGGTTCAGATTGGAGATGATTAAAATAAAATTTCCCTGGCAGAGTGGTCAGGCCTTGGGCTGAGCTGCCCAGGGAGCTTTGGAGTGCCTGGAATTGTCCCAGAGCAGTCTGGCTGTGGCCCTTGGGGACAGGCTTTGGGGTGATGCTGCTGGGGCTGGGGTGGTGCTGGATGATGCTGAAGGTCTCTTTATGATTCTGTGATCATTATTCCAATTTTCAAAAGACCTGGATGAAGTTTTCTGACCTTGTTTCTGAGTTTCACACCTCCAGTTATCCCAAGATGGATCTCCTTTTTGTTAACAAATGGATATTTATTTCCATCTACACAGAATGTGTGGGAATCATGTGTGAAATGAATAGTGAGGACCTGAGGTATGTGGAACACAAAACAAGGAATGTGCAGTCAGGAAGAGTGGGGGAGATGCACAGAAACCTGGCTTTTTTTCCTTTCCTTTTTTATTTTTTTTTCCTGTATACAAACACTTTTTTTTTTTTTTTTTTCCCACTGGATACTGAGCTCTGAAATGGTGACTAAACTCTTTATTTTGGGGCTGTTACTCCTCCTCCAGCTTGTGAGACTGGTATTTTGTACTGTACACGAAGCTGCACCAGAGACAATTTTATCTGATGCTTCCTCGGGCTGGCAACAGGGAGCAGCAGCAGAACAAACATTTCCCTCTGGCTGCTGGACACAGCCCCGGAGCCCAAGAGGGCAGGGAGTTTGTGAGCCAGGATTTGTGTTGGAAGCTGAAATGATCAGCAGCACCAGGGTGAAGTGGAGAAAGCATTATTTTAAATAATCACAGCCCCTGTCAGCGGAGGGGGCTGGAGGGAGCCAGTTGGATTTACCTGCTCACATTCACTGGGAAGGTGGCCTGGATAGAGAGGGTTTTCATTCTCTTTGCACCTCTGCAAATGTTGGAATAAAAAAGATAACGGCCTAAGAACTTTCTGTGGGTTGTTATGTAATGAGATATTGGGCTCCTCACGTTTCTCGTTCTTGCTCAGGGACTCATTCTTGTGCAGGGACTCTAAAGAGAGCTACAGCAGAGGGTGCCCGGCCAGATTCCTACAAGTTTGATAATTTTGGGATTGGGAGCAAAGAGAATTCCTGCTGCATGGGCACCTGGGCCTTCCAGGGTCTCAGAGATCACCTCTAAGAGTCACTCATGGACCTTCAGTCACAGGATGGGTCAGGCTGGAAGGGACCTCAGAGGGTCACTGGTGGCACCTCCCTGCTCCAGCAGGGCCATCCCAGAGCTCAGGGCACAGGAGAGTGTCCAGAGGGCTCTGGAACATCCCCAGGGAGGAGAGCCCAGCCCCTGTGTGGGCTCTGCTCAGGGCTGGGCAGAGGGGCAGGATCACCCCTGACCTGCTGGGAATGCTCCTCCCGATGCCCCCAGGACACCACAGAGAGTGACAGAGAAAGGAAACGTGTGACAGTCCACGCTGGGAGTTATTTCTGTGGGTACCAAAGAAGCTGCAACCCCGTTTCTAATGTTAAATTTGGGGTTGATCCACACAAGGAGCTGATGGCCTGGCCTGCCACACTCCTGCCCCCGTGGCAGAGTGTTTATTATCTCTGTCCTGTTAAGCAGAATAAAGCTGCTGTGATAAATGCCCATCTGATTTCAGGCTGACCCGAGCAGCAATCTGACCTCAGCACCATTCACACGGAAATGAAGAACAAGCTCCTGTAGCAGGGATGCTGTGCCTAAATGGGAAACATCTTGCTTTCCTTCTGTGATCACTTTTAACAAATTGCCTGACTCGATGCCTTTCACTTTCTTTCTCCTGCAATTACCTTGATTATTTGCTTTTGCATTTAGTATTAGTAGGATTTGTAGCTGGTAAAGCTTCCCTGTGGAATCAATGAATGAATCAATCAATTTCTCACTCACCCTGCTCATCCTCTCAGTCCACACTGAGTGTGCTGGTGTTATTTGGTCCAGACAAAATTAATAGCAGGAGCTAAAAACTGCAGCTGGCTGCACTGGTGTGTTTGTAGGAGGCAGAAATATATTATATTATCTCCACATTAGTAGGGGAAAAACAGTGCTCAGTGTTGATCACAAAATTCCCCCTCTCTTTGGCAGGCTGAACACATTTAATCTTCCGTGGTGTTATCCCAGGAACATTAATGCAAATAAAGCTGGCCTGGAATTTAGTCTAAGGGAAGCAATGTCTTAGTCAGGAGTGGCAGAGTGACATTTCAGGGTCATACTACGCCGTGCATCAGATCCAGCAATTTTAAAAGACCTTTTTGACCTTTTGATTAAAAAGACTCCCAGCATTTGTTCTTCTCCACCTCCTCATAAAGCTGTCACTGTTTTCAGTCCTTCTGCTGCGTTCTCTTCCTGCTTAAAATAAAATGAAACTGTTGGCCTCTGGTCAAGTGACTTGGAGCTGGAGAAGCAGCCTGCATCCATGGGAGTGCACACCTACACTCGGTTTTCCTCTGGAAAGCAGAACCAGGGGACAAACAGGGGACTGGAATTCTGTCATCCCTGGCCTAGCAAGACACTTAAATTAATGCTGGGCTCAGTGCTGGCTTCATATCCAGGTTTATTTGGTCAAGTGCTCAACTTGTGAGATCCAGAAGCACAAGATGAGCTTGCCGTAGACACTTTGGGTTTTTGGCAACCTCTGTAGGATCACAGAATGTCCTGAACTGTGAAGGACCTCCAGGATCACTGAGTTCAGCTCCTGTCCCTGCCCAGACCCCCCAAAAATCCCACCCGGGGCATCCCTGGCAGCGCTGCCCAACCCCTCCTGCAGGACATGGTCTCCACTCTCCCCCAAAAAAAGCTTTTCAGAGTGTTTGTTCCTGCTTGAATTAGGTGAATTTTTGAAAGGGTAAATCCTGGAATATCCTGAGTGGGAGGAATTGTGGAATCCAAGCCCTGAGCCTGCCCAGACCCCACCAACCCCACCCTGGGCATCCCTGGCAGCTCCTGCAGCTCTGGCAGCCTCGGGGCCGTGCCCATTCCCTGGGCAGTGCCCAGCACCCTCTGGGGGAAGAGCCTTGCCCTAAAATCCATCCTCAATCCCTCCTGGCCCAGCTCCAGCTGCTCCCTGGATTCTCTCCCTGCTCACTGGAGGTGAAGCTTTTGCCCAAGTGGCCTGATGCTTTCACAGAGGGCTCAGAGAGATCAGAAGGAAAAGAAAAAAAAAAGGGAAAAACTGTCTCTGTAATTCAGTAAACTCCAGACCAGATTATTTAATAGAATCTCAAAATCATTAAGGCTGGAAAAGCCCTCCCAGCCCATCGAGGCCCAATGTCCACCCTGTTCCCAGCCCAGGGCACTGAGTGCCACCTCCAGGTGACACCTCCAGAGATGGGCAATCCAAAGCTCCCAGGGCACCCCCTGCCAATTTCCTACAGCCCAGGCTCTGCCAAGCTCCCTGCTGGGGAGGTGTTGGGGTGCTGGTGACAACTCCTGGGCTCTCTGACCCTGTAAATTCTGAGCAGGGGCTGCACAGGCAGAGAGGGCTGCCAGGGAGGAGGAGTTGGAAGCTGCTCCACCAGGAGCTTGAACAGGGGGTCTCGTGGTGGAGGGATGAAGGGGAAGAAAATTTTCCACTGGGGGAGCTGAGAATGGGCTCAGGCTGGAGCAAAGGAGGCTCAGGGGGGACCTCAGTGCTCTGCACAGCTCCTGCCAGGAGGGACAGGGACAGGAGGAGAGGAAATGGCCTCAAATGGCACCAGGGGAGGCTCAGGGTGCAGACTGGAAAAGAAAATTTCCCTGTCAGAGTGGTCAGGCCTTGGGCTGAGCTGCCCAGGGAGCTTTGGAGTGCCTGGAATTGTCCCAGAGCAGACTGGCTGTGGCCCTTGGGGACAGGGTTTGGGTGATGCTGCTGGGGTGGCACTGGATGATTTTGTCTCTCTTCAAAGACTGAGAAGCAACATCCAATTAGTTCCATGGCGGAAAACCAAAGGGAAATACAACTGAGGAAGGACAGCCTTCTTTGGGTGTGAATATTCTGATATTCCAAAGAGATTACGCATTTGCAACATTCAGAAATTAAAAATCCTATTCCTACTATGGAGACAGATTAAAAGATCCCATTTCTGGCTCTTCTAAGTCCATGCCCTGATTCCTGAAGGTTTTTCCTACTGCAGTGGTGTTCCTTAGGAACTATTTCAGTTGCCTTTGCTCCAGTTTAAAAGTTTTTTTCAGAATGGAAGTCTTGGGGTGCATCTTCCAGATTTGGATCTGTAACATCCTGATCAATTTTTTAAAACTGCATAAATGTAACTTATTCACTTTTTTTTTTTTTTTTTAATGGATGTGCTGATATTTAGCTTTAATAAATCCACTTCCTGCTAGCTGGTTATTCCAAAGAAACTCCTTTGGAAAAGGACATTTGGAGGATTGCAAGCATTGAATTTTTCTCCTGACCCTTGCAAACATCAGTATGAAAGGAGGGTGATGATCACTCTGTTGACAAGGGGTATAATTAGCATTTGCTTACACTCCCTAGTTCCTGCTCTGGGTGAAGTGGTGGATGGATAATAATTCTTTGGAATGGAAAAGAGAGGCTTTGGAAAGGGAGAGAATCTGTTGTTATAAATGAGGGAATTTAAAGAGGGCAAAACCGTAAGTAGAGTTTAATAGATGTGGGAAATAATAACAATTTCAGTTGCAGTGGTACAAAGCAGCAAAGAAGACTTAAGTTGTATGTCAGGTTTTTATTTCATTTCTCTAGGCTTTTCATCCTCAGTAACTTTTCTGTCTAAAATAAAACAGGAATGCAGTTGATTTCCCAGTTGCTCTGGGATGTCTCCGAATGTAAAATTTAATTTTGATGTTCTATCATTTTTTCTTTGCATTTTTTTTAGACCTCCTTCTAAATTTTAGGGCTTCCTAGCACAGGGTTTGTAACAAATATGGTGGAAATCAATACCATCGTAATACCTTGTTTTCACAGGTCCTTTTTTGGATTGTGCATTATTCTTCCATGTCTGATGTTTCCTCCTCAAATAGCACTTCATATTTTTTAACTTTTTCTTAGATGTCCTCACAGAAATTAAAGCTTTTCTATTGTGAAATTAATGAGGTTGCTACAATTTTTTTTCTAGCTGTGATTTCTTGAACTTCAATTTCAAATTACTGCTTTTCCCAGAATTTTCCTGAAAGTTTTGTTCCCTTCTCCTTCTACTTCTCCTTCTCCTTCTCCTTCTCCTTCTCCTTCTCCTTCTCCTTCTCCTTCTCCTTCTCCTTCTCCTTCTCCTTCTCCTTCTCCTTCTCCTTCTCCTTCTCCTTCTCCTTCTCCTTCTCCTTCTCCTTCTCCTTCTCCTTCTCCTTCTCCTTCTCCTTCTCCTTCTCCTTCTCCTTCTCCTTCTCCTTCTCCTTCTCCTTCTCCTTCTCCTTCTCCTTCTCCTTCTCCTTCTCCTTCTCCTTCTCCTTCTCCTTCTCCTTCTCCTTCTCCTTCTCCTTCTCCTTCTCCTTCTCCTTCTCCTTCTCCTTCTCCTTCTCCTTCTCCTTCTCCTTCTCCTTCTCCTTCTCCTTCTCCTTCTCCTTCTCCTTCTCCTTCTCCTTCTCCTTCTCCTTCTCCTTCTCCTTCTCCTTCTCCTTCTCCTTCTCCTTCTCCTTCTCCTTCTCCTTCTCCTTCTCCTTCTCCTTCTCCTTCTCCTTCTCCTTCTCCTTCTCCTTCTCCTTCTCCTTCTCCTTCTCCTTCTCCTTCTCCTTCTCCTTCTCCTTCTCCTTCTCCTTCTCCTTCTCCTTCTCCTTCTCCTTCTCCTTCTCCTTCTCCTTCTCCTTCTCCTTCTCCTTCTCCTTCTCCTTCTCCTTCTCCTTCTCCTTCTCCTTCTCCTTCTCCTTCTCCTTCTCCTTCTCCTTCTCCTTCTCCTTCTCCTTCTCCTTCTCTTTTTTTTCCTTTCTTTTCTTACTTTTCCTTTAATTCCTTTTCCTTTCCCTTCATTCATTTTTCCTCCCTTTCCCTTTATTTTCTCTTTCTCTTTCTCTTTCTCTTTCTCTTTCTCTTTCTCTTTCTCTTTCTCTTTCTCTTTCTCTTCTCTTTCTTCTTTCTCTCTTTTTTTCCCCCTTCCCTTCCTTACACATTCAAGAATTATAATTCCAGCACCAACAAGGGCCATCTGAGGGTTTTTTATTTGAGGAAAACCATTCCTACTCCATCTCTGTGTCTTCCACTCTGCCCCTCCAAGAGCTCTCATTTGTGTCAGATCTCTTGGGCTCTTTCCCCATTTGAGGAGCTGGTAAGTGGAAAATGAAGGTGCAGCTGAGCAGGAGCTGCTCTGTCATGTGAGGTTGTTTTTATTCAGCAGGGAGTTAAAGTTCTTCCCAGACCACCCACTTAATAATTGTTTCTTTTTTCTACCTTAAATCTAATTTTTTTAATGTTGCTTTGATTGCACTGTCCTGTCTTGTAAGAGTAGATTTAGCTTTTATGCTGTACAGTAAATTATTCTGATTGAATTATTTTTGTTGAATCATATGTCATAATAAACAGTAATTTTTTGTATAAATCCACCTGACATGCCATCATTAAACCCTGTGGGACAAGGTTGCAAAACTCAAAATAATGGGAATGTTTTGGGAATATTTTGGAAATACTCTCCCACATCCAGTCCAGCTCACCCAGCCCAGCCCTCCTGAGAGGGATCTTCAAAATTTCTGCCTCTTAGTGAAGCCTGTCCTGACAAATGTCTGCTGTGTCTTTTTATTTAAAGAATTACTTCGTTTGCTTTTAACAATTTTCAGCCTCAGGATGCTCTTTAGGAAAAAAACCCAGTCCTACTCAAATATTACCAGAAGCTGCTGCTCCCAGGCTCTTGAAAGGCACAACAAACCAACCACTGACTGGTGGTAACCAGTGATTAAGAAAATCTTGCACAACTCAGAGTTGGGTGGATTATTCAGTGCTCAGTCATCCTTTGTGCTTCCTAATCTTGGGAAGACATAAAAGATTGAAGCTTAATTCAAATGTTATCTTCAGACTGTAGAACTTTATCAAAGCATCTTAACTTTTGCTTTCCTAATACATAAAAATCTGAAAACTTAGAGGGACAGAAAATAGAAAGATTGAGGGAATGAAGTTGATTTGCTCTGTTAATGCTGATTTCTAACAATATTTTCTTTCTGTTAATGTTTTAGCGGTTCAGTTGAGTCTGTTCTAAATACTGGACAAACATCAATGTAATTTTTCATTTTGGCAAAGTTTAAAAGAAGAAACCATTCTATTTAGGTTTTTGTGCCTTTATGTTGGCTCAACGTTTATGACAGAGAAGAAATCCCCCTTTTATTTTGAGATTCTCACAATATGGGTGATTCTGGAAAGTGAAAAACCCTAAAAGTGTTCAAAGACCTGTGGGCAGGACAGTGGAAATTCCTTTTCAGGAATATTTTCCTTTCTTTCCCTTCCTGCTCAGGCTCCCAGTCTGAGCTGAGTCATAGAAATCTGAATATATTCCTGCCTGCTGTCCCCATCTAGACCTTAATTTTCATTTGTTCTGTAACCTGCCTTAGGTGGGTGATTACAAAAATGAGTAGGAAAGCTTGGTAAGGTTTTGTCTCTAAGCTTGGTTGGCTCGCAGCTGAAACAGGAGGTGTTTAATGAGCATCCAGCACCACCAAAATGTATCCTGAAATTTGAGTGTGGGCTCATTATAAAAACACAGTAACAGCACTTGGAAATTGCTAATTGTTCATCTATAAAGTGCTTTGAATCACACTTTTTTTGTTGTTGTTTTTTTCTCCCCAGTTGCTTAAAAACCCAAGAAAACTTCTTTAATGGTGTGTTTTACCCTGCACTGGAGCTTGGGTGCAGCTCAGTGCTGAGATGGAGATACATTTTTAAATTAAGCTGATTGGTTTAAAGCCATAAATTAACAAAGCTGAGAACCACAGATTCCATGGAAACCAGAAGTACCTTAATCCATACAGATCTAAAATCAAATCCCAGAATCCCTGAGGCTGGAAAAGC
>VZTB01010289.1:38621-50475 GCA_013397245.1 Thryothorus ludovicianus | reverse complement strand
TAAACCAATCATCCATAGGTGATAGGTATTGGAAAGTAATTGTAAATAATGTAAACGTAGTTTTTAGTATAAAATCCAACACCTCCCCACAGGCGGGGCAAAGGCCTTCGACTGTCTTGATGGAAGGAGCTCAGCAGATCAGGGAAAGAATGTTTTAGGTAAGATAAAATAAATAAAAATAAACCTTGGAAGCAAGACCTGAAGAGTTTCACCTTCTTCTTTCATCTCGGGAGTGAAAAAAAAAGGACTTTATTAGCTTGGCAAAATTTCTGCAAAAGCAGAAAAACCTGACAACAGGCCAGAGCCATGGGACAAAGCCCCACTGTCAGTAACACCAAACCATTCTGTGATTCTGTGGATGCTCAGCCACTGCCCTGGGCCACCAGCCCCTGTGCTCAACCACTTTTTACATAAAGAGATTTGTCCTAATAGCCAAACTCAAAAGAGATTTGTCCTAATAGCCAAACTCAAAAGAGATTTGTCCTAATAGCCAAACTCAAACTTCCCTGTCTGTGTCCAGAGGTAAAAGTCAGCCAATGCTCAATGTTTTTTAGGGTCAAATCTGAAGGTTGCTCACTTGGTGCTATCAGGGGAGTTTTGGATTTTGTTAAAAAGTGATTTTCTTTCACCAGCTGCTTTACACAAGTGGAGGCAGGGCTGTGAGCTCTCGGTTTCTGCAGGGCCAGGGCAGCACATGGTAGGTGAGAGAGGAAGGAGGGAAGAGGGAAGGAAGATGAGGAAGGAATGAGGGAGGGAAGGTTTCTCTGCCCAGGGCTGGCACTCTGCTCTGCACTGTGTCCTGGGAAGGAGTAAAATCCCCCTCCAGCACGAAATGCCTCGATACTCTCCTGTTTTATTTTGCTTTTCTCCTTGTGTGTGTCCTGACAAGGCTTCCCTCTTCTTGCTGAATGACACAACTCCCTCCTTTGCCTGCTGCCTGCCTGCTCTCCTTTCTCCCATCTTTTCCTGGGGAAGATGTATTCTCTCCTTTTGTGTCCACATCTTTGTGCATCCTCTTTGATTGCCCAAACTTTCCTGCATTCAGTGGCTCCATCAGTTCCCAGATGTTTATTTGCATATATATATCTACACCCCAGGACTCCTCCCCCCCCTCCCCACTTTTGTAAAATCATATAAATATTTGAAGCAGAAACCCATGAATGTAATTTCCCCACTTTTGTTATTTTTAAGAAATGCTTCAAACATTGCTGTGGTGGAGGGGGGGGGACAAACAAAACCCTGCAGAACCCACAGTGGGATGGAGCCTTATTATTGTGCATTAATAGGGAAGGGCTGTGCTGCTCCTTCAAAATGAGTTTAGTGTTATGTTCCTCCAGCATATGGAGAGTTTGTTTGATTAGGGTTCTCCTGGGATCCATTCCACATCCTGCCCATTTGTTTCCAGAGACAGGGGCTGTGCAGGAGCCCCCTCCCTGCCCTCTGGAAATGGCTCCCTGCCCTCAGCCAGAAGGAGGGAGCAGGGAGGGGTGACAAAGCCAGTGCTGATGCCAGGCAGGGAATGGTTCCTGGAGGGAAGAACACAGCCTGCAGACAGCCCGAGGAAGCTTCTTCCCCTTTATCCCCAGCCCTTACAAATGTGCTGTCAGGCACATCTTCCTCCTGAAGTGCTGGGCTTGAAAGCTGAGACAGGTGCAAGGAAGGATGAGAAGCACGGGAAAATTAGGAGCTGTGGGTACATGTGGGCACGGAAAGGAACACTTCAGCAAAAAAAAAGCTGGATTTCTATTCTGGGGGTTTGTTGCTTTTTTGTGTCTCCTTCATTCCGAGATAGCGCTCAGATGTATTTCTCCTTTGCTCATAATACTGGCAACTTTCTTTTGGACTTGCATAAGAGTCAGAATGAGAAACAGGGAGAAATTATGGGGCTGCCAAGGACTGGAGCCCTGAAAGAAACCTAAACAAGAAATGAGTGGCTTGTTTTTCACAGGGTAGGAAACTGCTCCTGGAGTTGCACTCACATGGGAGGTAAGGTGACTCCACACTGCCTGTGGAAGGTAATTATATCTTCTAATAGATCAACTCATGTAATTGGGGTCATACCCAACCAAACAAACATGCTTATGGGCAGAAACACTCTCTTTTAGTTTGGAAATGGAGCGTAGGAGGAATATATTAGCAAAGTAATAACCTCCCTACAGGGGTAACTGGATGAAATATTCTTGCAAGTGTTACACAGAACCTTTGGTCTCTTCTGGTCTTAAAAGCGGGAGAGAAAGTAGGAAAAAAAAATCCTCCTTTCAGCACAGAATAATCTGTATTTCTTGCTCTTGTGAAGCTGTGGGTTTATTGAGAAGGGTGACCTGCACAGTTGTGCTTTCTACCACAAAAGAAGATCCTTCTTTCTTTCCCCTTGACCTCACTGGGGCTGCCTCATCCCCTACCAGTGCCTGAATTGATGCAGATCTTTGCAAACTACACAATTCCCTTTTCCATAGCCAGTTTTTGTTCGTTTTGCTTTTTTTTGCAGGATTGTTGGGGAGCTTCCTTTAATGAGAGCAGGTGGGTGTCTGCAAAAACATTCTAACTCTGTTCTTCTCCTTGCTGTCCTTTATACCAGGCCTCAGTTTTCTCCTTGAAGTGCAAGGGAGGCCCTGCATGGGCCTGCAGAATAGAGGAACACAGAATTACAGGCTGTGAAAATGGCTTTATGGAAGAAAAGGAGAGGGATGGGGCTTTGGTGGGATTTTTCTCCGAGGAATTGCTGGATGTCTGATGGCACACGGCATTCCACTGGGACATCTTTGATGGGAAGGGAATGAAAGATCAGGATATGAAAAAAAGGAAAAGCTCTGCACTTGAATTACGACAACCTTGAGGAGCTCCAGGCTGGGCAGAGGGGCTGGAAAGCTGGAAAAGGCCCTGGGGGTGCTGGGGCCAGGGGCTGGACACGAGCCCAGGGGTGCCCAGGGGGGCAAGAGGCCACTGGGCCCTGGGCTGGCTGAGGGATTGTGTGTCCAGCAGGAGCAGGGCAGGGATTGTCCCTCTGTGCTGGCACTGAGAGGCCCCTGCAGGGCTGTGTCCAGTTGTGGCTCCTGCAGGAGAGGCCTGGAGGGGCTGGAGCGTGTCCAGGGCAGGTGAGGGAGCTGGGAAGGGGCTGGAGAATTGCTGAGGGAGCTGGGAAGGGGCTGGAGAATTGCTGAGGGAGCTGGGAAGGGGCTGGAGAATTGCTGAGGGAGCTGGGAAGGGGCTGGAGAATTGCTGAGGGAGCTGGGAAGGGGCTGGAGAATTGCTGAGGGAGCTGGGAAGGGGCTGGAGAATTGCTGAGGGAGCTGGGAAGGGGCTGGAGAATTGCTGAGGGAGCTGGGAAGGGGCTGGAGAATTGCTGAGGGAGCTGGGAAGGGGCTGGAGAATTGCTGAGGGAGCTGGGAAGGGGCTGGAGAATTGCTGAGGGAGCTGGGAAGGGGCTGGAGAATTGCTGAGGGAGCTGGGAAGGGGCTGGAGAATTGCTGAGGGAGCTGGGAAGGGGCTGGAGAATTGCTGAGGGAGCTGGGAAGGGGCTGGAGAATTGCTGAGGGAGCTGGGAAGGGGCTGGAGAATTGCTGAGGGAGCTGGGAAGGGGCTGGAGAATTGCTGAGGGAGCTGGGAAGGGGCTGGAGAATTGCTGAGGGAGCTGGGAAGGGGCTGGAGAATTGCTGAGGGAGCTGGGAAGGGGCTGGAGCCCCAGGAGCTGAAAAGAGGGCTGGTTTTAAACCTGTGCTGCACAGCCAGAGTGATTCCCCCTCCTTCAATTCCATCTTGCCTTGTTGAATTCAGCAGAGGCTGCTGCAGGGGCCACCATGAACAGAACAAGCTGCAGAGTCACCACCCAAATTATTCTTATTATAGGGAGGGGAAAGATATTAAGAGGGAGGAGGCCAGAGGATGCAAAACCCACATGATTTTAGTTAATGTAACCAACTATTTAGAGCATAATTGAACCATTAAGTGGACCTGGGTGTTAATTGAGAAAGGGATATTCTTTGGTAATATAATTATCTACTGCCATTTCTCTTTTGGCTGTCATGCATTCAAGCCTGGCTCAATTATCTATTGTTCCACCGAGTTTATTACTAAGGTCAGGCTCTGCAAGACAGAGCAAATTTCTGTCAGTTTGCCTTTGTCTGGCTGTGGCTGTGTGGCAGAGCCCACGAGGGAGTCAGTAATTCTGTCTGCTGAGCTCTGGGTAAATGGTCCTCAAGAAAAAATTGAAAAGCCACACTGAATGATGAGAATAAAACAAAATCTTGCCCATCTTCAGGTCAACTGAGCACTGCTAGTTGAAACTAGAGATGATGTCAGTGTTTAATTAATTGATCCTCTGTAATTAATGTGCTAGAGCAGGTGGGAAGGTGAAGTTTTCCTATACCTTCTGAATAAGCACATTTCCTGACTTCTCTTCTTTCCTCCCTGCCACATCCAGTGAAATATTTTGCCTGAAGCTGACCCTCAGCATGGAAAATTTCAGCCCAAGCAGTGACTCTGATGGGAGTTAAAACAAGCTGGAAATGTTGCTGTAATGAAAATTACAGGGCAGCTTTAACAATAGGTGATACAGCTGGGAACTCCAATTAGTTAATTTGGCCACGTTTAAATCCACTGTGAGGAGGAAGAGGTGTGCCTAACTCCTTGTGTTTGCCCAAAACTGGATTAGGGATTAGGGCAGGAAGCCCAAATATTTGCTTTCCCCCAGACAAGCAACAATGGCCCATTTTGTCCCTCTTTTAGCCTGAAGACATTTGTATTAGCAGAGGGTAAAATATTAGGCTGCAAGCAGAACTGCAGAATGTTCTGGCCTGGGAGCCACAAGTGAGGAGATGCCAAATGAAGATTTCAGCTGTCACAGCAGCCCGAGCTGCCTGTCAGCCTGGAGCTGCCTGGGAGCTGAGAGAAATCTTCAAACGAGAGGCTGCTGCAGGTGAGCAGAGCTCCTGGGGAGGGACAGGGGCCAATCCTGAGGGATGCACTTTGGGCTGAATCCTCCTGCTCCTCAGGGATGTCACCTGGATGACACTCTAGCCTTAATAAAGCCCAAATGCCAATGACTTGCATCCCTTCTGGTGTCTCCATAGACCTTAAAACTCAATAATTCCAAAATTTGAACAAATCACCAGGTTAGTGCTGCCCCAGCCCAGCACAGGGAGGAGCTGGAGCTGCTGGAGAGAGCCCAGAGGAGGCAGCAGGATGGGCAGAGGATGGAGCAGCTCTGCTGGCAGCAAAGGCTGGCACAGCTGGGATTGTTCACCTGCACAGGAGAAGCTTTGGGCTGAGCTCAGGGTGGCCTTGCAGGGCCTGGAGGAGCCCCAGGAAACCTGGAGAGAGACAATTCCCAAGGGATGCAGGGACAGCACACAGGGAATGGCTCCCAGTGCCAGAGGGCAGGGCTGGGTGGGATTTTGGGCAGGAATTGTTCCCTGGGCAGGGGCAGGGGCTGGAATTGCCAGAGCAGCTGTGGCTGCCCCTGGATCCCTGGCAGTGTCTCAGGCCAGGCTGGACATTGGGGACAGCCTGGGACAGTGGGAGGTGTCCCTGCCATGGCAGGGCTGGCACTGGATGATTTTTAAGGTCCCTCCCAACCCAAATCATTCTGGGATTCTATGATAGGTTGGAAAATTCCAGTGTCAGGTCCATACTGGGCTCTGAGGCAAACTGATCCAAAATTTTCCTTCATGATCTGTGGAGCTGCCTTTGACAGGGACAAGCTGAGGGTGAATTGTTATAACTGGGAACTTCTGGAAATGTGAGGAGCTCTCCTTCAGAGGTGAAAGGCGCTGCCAGTGCAGCTGACTCTCAACAACACTTGTGGGAATGCTTTATTATTCAGTTTATTCAGAGCACGACAAACATCCTAAAACCTGTTGTTCTAAATAATGAGTTCAACCTCTGCAATGTGCAAAAGGCAGAAAGCAAATCATCAAAGATAACCCACAAAAGTACTTGAATGAGGAGCCACCTCATTTATTCTCACTGTGCCTTCTGAAAACAAAGCCAGCAGATTAACAGCTAAGTTTGCCATTAGCTTTGCATTTTCATTCTATTTAATTGTATATTAATAGCTCTTGTCTGATATGAATTATTTTCAAGAAAGAAAATGATTTTTTTGATGTGCAAGGTGTGATTGATATGTAAATACGGCCAAAATTCAGGAAATGCAGGAAGAAGGATGAAGTGAAGAACTTTGGGTGATGGGAGATTGAATTAGAAAACAATCATGAGATGTGAGCTTTTTCTCCTGCAGGAATGGGAGATGAAGATAATAAAGGTATTGTTGCATATACTGAATTAATTCAATTTTTCTAATTAGGGTGAATTGTCAGATGCTGGAAAATTCCTAATGTTGCTCCATATTTCTCCTTGCCACTTCCCTATCAGAACAGTTTTGTTTAGTGTGATAAAATCCCTGCAAATTTATCTACCTTGCAGACTTCCTTTGGGCTTCTCTGAGCTTTCTTTCTCCATAATTTGGAGACTTTAATAGTGTTTAATCACTACAGGATAATGCCTGTGGATAAGGACCAGTGGTGGCCCTTTCTAAAGGAGCAGTTCCAACTCTCTCACCCGTCCAAAGGGTGACTGGGATTGAGATATTTGCACTGTCCCTTCTTCACTTTTGGGGTTATTTACAGGCCACACGACTCACAGGTGGCAGAAAATGAAAATGGAATTGTGCTGATCTAAACCAGGAAGAGGCAGAGAGAGAAAAAGGGTGAGTTCCCTATTTAGTGAATAAAAAGGGGAGAAAAGAGAATGCAACCTCTTCAAGGGAGCTGCAGCTCAGAGCATGATGTGGCTTTTTGCCAGCAGGTTGGTTTAGGTCAGTTATTCCTGAATTTGTGCAGCTCTTATTCTCTGTTTTAAAGTCACTCAGCTCCAGTGGAATGGAGCACAAATATCAGCCAGCAGTGTCACAGCCTCCTTCAGGTACCTGCTCCTCCTCAAGCTGCCCTGCAGGAAAGCAGGAGGAGGGCCAAGGGGAGACCTTTCCCCTCTGCTCAGCAGCTGCAAAATCAAGGAAATGTGTGCAGCACAGAGGGAAATGAAGCAGAGCTCAACATCAATCTCCTTGCCTGAAGGTCTTTCTGGTACCTGTCCAAACAATTGGGAGAGATGAAGGAAGAGAAACTAAGAAGCCTTGGGAAGCAGGCGGTGGGCAGGTTCAGACTGAAAAATTCCCTGCTGTTGAAACAGCATTTTGATGCACTCTTTTTCTGGTTAGTTGGGAGTTTTAGAGGTGTGTGAATGTGCCAGGTCAGGAAAAGTTGCTCTGCTTCCTTGATGGTTTCCCACCAGTGAGCAGCTGTCATGAATGGCTCCTATTTCCCAGAATCATGGAATTATTTGGGTGGGAAGGATCATCCAGTGCCACCCCTGCCATAGCAGGGACACCTCCCACTGTCCCAGGCTGTCCCCAATGTCCAGCCTGGCCTGGGACACTGCCAGGGATCCAGGGGCAGCCACAGCTGCTCTGGGAATTCCATCCCCACCCTCCCAGGGAACAATTCCTGCCCAAAATCCCATCCAACCCTGCCCTATTTCAGCTTAAAACCATTCCCTGTGTCCTGTCCTTCCATGCCCTTGTGTAAGGTCCCTCTCCAGCTCTTTTGGATCTCCTTTAGGTACTGGAAGGGGCTCTAAGTTCTCAAAATTCCCTTTATTTCTCCTTGTAGAGCTCTGTCACCCTGCTCTGCCTTTCTGCTGCAGAGAGGAGAGTCACAGCCAAGTGACAGCAACCCAGAAAAATCTGTATTTTGTGCTGAGGCTTCCAAATATCAAGTGAAATGGGGAAAAAAAGTCTTAACACTTAAAGGAAGGTTCTAACTTCTCTCTGTGTTCCCATCACTAAAGTGCACATCAACACTAAGTTATTATGTCTTTAATTAGATTTTGTTTTGTGTTGTTTTGACAGTTCATCATCCTCTCCATGGATTGTACAGGAATTTCGATATGTTCTGCTTGTTTCTGAGGGCAGAAATTTAATTGCAGGAGTTTTGTTCTCAGGTTGTCTTGAGAAGTTTTTCTGTCAGTGTGATTTACCAGTGCTTTATCTGCGGTGACAACTGTTGAAATGTATTTTTAGTTAACCAAAAGAAGCACTTTTGTTAAGGATAATGAGAACAAAGCTTTTACATGCAATGAAAACCTCTGCTAGTGGCAGGAACAGGGTTTGTTGCACCATGGTTTGCTGTGAAGTTGGTTAATTTTCACACAGAATCATTAAGGTTGGAGAAGACCTCAAAGATCACTGAGCCCAACTTTTACATGGGACATGAGATTTGCATATTTAAAACATTTCTTTTGGCTGTCAAGTGAAAAGAGCTGGAGATGTGATGTGCAGGTATCTTGGTCCATCTATAAATCCAGATGGATTTATTTGAGTTAATCTGTGAAGTTTAGGGGACTTCAGGTTCACATTGGGATGAAAACTCATCCTGCCCCTGCAAAGACTTTCCAAAGTGCTGCAGAGCACAGTCAGACATGTAGAATTGTGCTCTGCTGCCCCAAAATTACCCGTGTGGATTATTTCTCCCTCAGCCAGGTCTCTGGGGCACCTCAGATCTCCTTGCAGCAGCAGCTTTCATCTGCTCAGATGGGTGAGATCATGAGTGATACCTGCAGAATTGGAAAATTCACTTGATATTCCATGACACAGAACAACTTGGCTTTTGATCACTTGCAGGAAAATGAGGAGGGAGCAAGGAGAGAATGTGAATAATTAAAGCCCACTGACTAATGCCTTCCTGTAGTTTCAAAGTGCTAAGTCTGATATAGCTGTTTAATTTCAAAGGCAACTGAATTAAGTTTCCTCTGTTTGTGGAGCAGAGCTTGGAACCAACAAGACAACAGCAGGCGAGAGCAAAATGAGTGATTCTCTCCCAGGTCAGCACTTAGCACTCTCAGAGTTAAACATTTGCTGGAGATTATGCTTATAAATCATTTAGAGCCCGAGTTCGCTGCTAATCCTGAGACAGAAGGAATGGAAGCCCTTTCTTTGCACTAAACATTTCAGACTCAGGAGCCTTGGGGGAGAAGAAAGGGTTTCTTGCTGCAGGAAGCCAAAATCTCCACAAGAGAGCTGTGCCTTGGTGCCCACTTCAGATTCATTTTGCAGCTGCACTCCCAGTCTCTGGTCAAGATTTGCTTCCTCTCCAGGAATGGCACAAGGGATGGCAAAAGGGGGATTGGAGAAGACGGGATCTTCTGGTTTTTTAGCTGGAGTTCAGACCCTGGGGTTTAACTCCTGGTCTGTCCTGCTCCTTTCTGCTCTTGATGACTTGGAATGTAGAAATTGTATGAAGGATGGGAATGGACACAGCTGAGTGAAGGTAAAAGGAAAAAAATTCCTGAGAGGAGATGTCAGACTTCTTCAGCACAGGGAGGATCTGGAGCTGCTGCAGAGAGCCCAGAGGAGGCAGCAGGATGGGCAGAGGATGGAGCAGCTCTGCTGGCAGCAAAGGCTGGCACAGCTGGGATTGTTCACCTGCACAGGAGAAGCTTTGGGCTGAGCTCAGGGTGGCCTTGCAGGGCCTGGAGGAGCCCCAGGAAAGCTGGAGAGAGACAATTCCCAAGGGATGCAGGGAATGGCTTCAAAGTAGGATTTGATGGAATTTTGGGCAGGAATTGTTCCCTGTGAGGGTGGGCAGGGGCTGGCCCAGGGTGGCCAGAGCAGCTGTGGGTGCCCCTGGATCCCTGGCAGTGTCCCAGGCCAGGCTGGACATTGGGGACAGCCTGGGGACAGTGGGAGGTGTCCCTGCCATGGCAGGGGTGGATTTGGATGATTTTTAATGTCCCTTTCCTACCCAACCCTTCTGGGATTCTTCCCTCCACCTCTCCCAGGCTGTAACTTGCCATTTAAAATGAGGAAGGATCTGTCCCAAAGCACAGCTTTGAGGTCATCCAACACTGTTGGTTCTGCAAACATCCCCATTCCAGCTTGGACACCAGAGCAATGATTTACATGGCCAGGAGATTATTTCCCTGTGCTGGAAAGCCAAACATTTGTCTGGTTGGACAATCCTGTTGGCCTTGTCAGTCAGCTTAAAAAATCGATTTTATTCTCCTGGTTTTTTTAGCTCTTGGGATTTTTCCTTCTTGCTGAAAGTCTTGTGAGGCTCTGAGGGAGCTGCATGGTCTGGCACTGACCTGACGAACGCAGGGATGGAGGCAGCCATCCTGTCCAAATTTAAAAATCATCTTCTTGATCCTCCTAAACTTGGAAGATCCAGAAAATGGTGCTTCCCCTCTAATAACAAATCTTGTGAGGATGTGGAGGCTGGTCTTCCATCTTTCATTGGTGATCAATAAAAGGAGGAGGCCTTTTAGACTCCAGATTATTCCAGGCTGATGGCACAGCATTCCTAATGGAGAGCCTTGGCTTTCCATGACCAGGAATATCCATTCCTAAAGAGCTGACAAGCTCAGAAATCAGCACCTTTTCCTTCTGCCAGCCCTTGGTTTTACCTCATTGAACAAACCCTGGACACTAAAGGAAATATTTTGCTGCAGCTGAGGTTGTGGCCACTTCCCAGCTCTCACAGGACCTCAGGCTAAGCTCCTGTGCCCAGAAATCAGACATTTCACCTCTCAGTCAGTAAGAGTGGCTTTGGCAGGGAAGCAGAAAGTGCCTGGGTGACAAACTCAGAGGAGGAGACTCAGCTCTGAAATCAGTGTAACAGCAAATGGGGCCAAAACTGAAGAATGCACTTTTGCTCTGTGTCAAAAGAGGAAGATAAGTGAGGGAATTGATGCTGCCCCTGAGTCCTTTGCCTTCTCCTTTCACCCTGAGAACTCTGCATCAGCCTGTGAGGCAACCTGTGCTATTAAAATGGAATTCCTGGCTGTGTGAGTCGAGACAGCCGTGTCCTGATCCAATGTGTGTCACCCAAAGGATGTCACTTTGCATCCTCCTCCCCGAAACACTTAGACTCACAAAGAAACCCTGATGTGCTTTCACATGAGATCAGCCAACCCTAATGACTGCTGAAGGATTCAGCCAGCAGGCTGCAAAACTCTTAAAAGATTTTTTTATTTTTTTTTTTAAAGGGCTCTTCAGGAAAAGACTACTGGGAAAATGACACACATGGCTCTTCCTTGGCTCGTGGTGTAGAGTCACAGCAGCTGCTGTGTTTCCTTCTGGATTATTTAGGTGAGCTCTCAGCACAAATCTTTCCTCAGGAGTCTCTTCCTCTCCTTGGAGGAGGAAGTTGGATATTAATTGGAACAGAAACCTTAAATCTGCTGCGATACAAATCCCAGCACACCCAGCGTGCTGCGCTGCGTTTGCAAAACATGGCAAGTTCCAAAAGGCTTTTAGCAGAAGTATTTCCCAGCCTTTAAAAACTTGTTCTTGTATTACATTCCACTCGAGGATGACACAGCGTGAAGATCCCGTGGGCTGAGTGCACTACACTCAACAGGCTCTCCCTGTTCCACCACTGCATTCCTGTTCCCTGCAAGGACTGGGAATTCCCTCACAGCCTCCCCTTCCCCTCCTCTGACTGGTCCTCAGCAAACTGCACTGGTTTTCACTGGGATAAAGGATTTTCCTCTCAGCAGCTGCGTTTGGGGTTTGTGGTTTATAACCCAGGGATTTTTCAGCTGCTCCTGAGCAGTGCTTGCACAGCATCCGTGTCTGTATTTTGTATTTACCAGAGCAAACTTCGTATTTAAAAGTTTTGGAGTTAATTTAGTAAAGGAAGTTATTTTCACTCAACAATATATTAGATGTAACTACTCAATTTCTTTCTTTTATTATCTTCCCACATGGAGCTTCTTATTCTGTCACAACAAATGAATGGCTGGACAACTCTGAATATCCTGCCTAGAAAGCTGTAAACTGCTGGGCTTTTTTTATGTTTGA
>VZTB01010289.1:20802-38576 GCA_013397245.1 Thryothorus ludovicianus | reverse complement strand
ACTAACTAAAAATCTCACATTTTATCTCTTTATGTTGTCAGTAAAAAAAATTTGAAAAAATTTCATTCTAATTCTTGCTTGTTGGAAGCACAAACTTAACCCCTTGTGCTTTTAATCCTAACCCCCCCCAAAAAAAAATTAGAAAAGCAAAAGAATTTCCCACTTATTCTTTTTTTCTTTTAGTATTAATAAAATTTTTATTACTTTTAAATTTAAAAAAATATATTCTAATAAAAAAAAAATATTCTAGTAAATGCGCTAGCTCCTAGCTAGTGCCAAACCCATAACACCACAATTTCTCAAATTTTCTGGGTCTGATTAGGAAGGATAAGATAATTTTAAAAAACTTTTTGCCTCTAAGGGTGACAGAGATAAAAGCAAACCTTGGCTTCCCCAGCTTGGATGCTGATCTCCACAAATTCTTTCTCTTGGCAATGGAGGATGCCAGGAAGATGAATCCACAAACACCAGAGATTTATATCCAAAAAGGAGCCAGAGGATCCTTTTGCTTTATTCCAATAAAGGCAGAGGCCATGGGGCATCCTCTGGGCTCTCTCCCATTTTTGGAGGGCTCAGCCTCCTTTTTATCCCAATTTCCAGCAACATTTCCCTCTCTCTTTCCCCACTGCCTGAGGGACTTGAGAGGTCCAGACTTCCCTAAGATTCCCCTCTAATGTAGAACCCTCCCTTTGAATTTTTAATTCTTACAGAATTTATGGTTTCTCCCATTGTTTCTTTCATCTTTCAATATCCAATTTCGTTTCTCAGCAAACCTACAGTTTGTTTGTAAGGCAAAAATCTTTTTTTTTCTTTTTTTCCATTCATCCATCAGTGGAATCCTTCCCACTGTTTCTTTTATCTCTCAGTGCTGATTTTATCTACCAGACCCCCAGCTTGTTTGGAAAGACAAATCCCTCATTCCTCTCAAGGGAAAGGGTTTTCTCCAGAGCTCCCTAATCCAGATTCTCCAAAATGGACATTTTAACCTCTGCAGGAGCCTTGGAGGAGAAACCTCCTGGCACAGCACTGGCAGTCAGGTGGTGTCAGTGTTTGCTTTGATATTTCATTAAATCTCCCCTGGACAACGTCAGGCAAAGGGAAACATCTGGCAAACCAAAGAAAGGCTGAAATGAAATTCCTTAGTAAGGAGCATGAGTGGATTTTCCAAGCAGGCAGTGTTTGATGGTGCTACAGGAAAGTTTTCTGTTTGCCCATACTTCATGGAGGCAGGAAAATGGAGAGAATTGATTCTTGTAAAGGAATTTAGGGGGACTACAGATTCAATTCTCATTTGCTGGCTCTTGTATGAAGCTGGGAAAGAGTTTGCTCCTGTCATGGAACAATTCCCAAAGATTGATGTGCAGCCTGAGCTCCTGTGTTCCCATTGCAAAGATCATGAGAATATCTGAGACCAAACTACAGCCTGGAAAGCCATAAGGGCTCTGAATGGAAGGAAAATGGAATATAGGCACGAGCTTGATTTAGCTCTAAAATGCAGATTATTAAAAGTGCCTCCTTGATGACACAATCCAAGTGACATTTAATGAAAAATGGGATATTTTGAAGTGGAAGGATTGGAAAATATCTCAGTGAAAGCAACGAAAACAAGACACCAAACTGCCCTGCATACGAGGATCATATATCACTAAAATAGATGAAGGTAATGGGAATAAAGGACTGATTGTGTTTTGGAAGGTGAACAAAGGAAGAAATAACTAATGGTTATATGACACAGTTTGAGGGTCTTTTTTTCCCTCTTTTTTTTTAACCAGCAAGAAAGTGTCACAAAAATGACACACCCTAAACCCCCTCACAAAATGTGGTGGTTGCATTTTGTTTCTAAGGACTTTTTTCTCAGTGGGCTGCATCAGTGTTTCAGTAATAACCATCAGATAAAGACTCCCAGGGATCTGAGGTCCTCTTGATATCTCTTGTGAGGGAAATCTGGGGAAATTTGCCAGGCTCTTTCAGTCTATTCCTTCAGAGGGAGGGAGTGTCAGGCATTTATTTGGCATTTGTTTCTATCTCTGGGAAAACTCCGTGACTGTCAGACCCTGTAAATCTGTGCTTGTATCCATTTGTTCATGCCCATATGCGTATTACTCTTTTCCTAATAAAAACAGGTACAAGATGCTGTTAATTCAACAATTTGGAACGCTGAAATCAAATAAAATAGATGTATTAATATTACTGCTCTTGGCAAGCAGGAGCATATGCTGAATTTAATGCCCGTTTTATTAGGATCAGCAGGCTCCTTGATACATTTGGTGCTGTGACTTTACAGATCAGTTTTATTTGCATTTCATGGGCACAAATTCAATTGCAGGAGCTGCTCTGCCAAGCACCGTGAGGTGCTCGGGGGCAAGGTTTGATTTGGATCTCTGCTTGTCCATCCTTGGTGCTGGAGTTGTGCTTCAAAAGCTCTGCTTGTGTGAGTGACAGATTTCACTCAGTCCCACCTAGAAGAGATAAATCCTCTGCTTTCCTTCAGAAATGCTTCTTGCTATGAGCTGGCACTAACAGAACCCTTCAAGCACTGAGTTCTTGCAGCACCGTGAAGGAGGGGGGCTCAGGCTGTTTGAATGCTCCTGCGGGAGAGGGAAGGAGAAATTCTGGATTTTCCTGATGTAACATCCACTTGTCAGTGACTGCCAGCTGCCGTGGAGCTGCATTGTCTGCTGGCTCTGCACCCTGAGACTCCGAGCTATTTCTGAGTTGCCTTCAAAACCCTCACTCCCTGCAAAGGAACACTGAAAACCTCTCCCTGCGCCTGAGCAGTCTTTGGGAATTCAAAGGATCACCCCAGGGCGTTTCTGACTGAAGGCAGTGAGAGCAGCTCCTGTGGATTGCTCAGTGAGTGGTTCATGGCAGTTTGGCACATCCCTGAGGGCCTTTTCTGGCACAAATGCAGAGCTCTGTGCCTCTGACCCCAGGGCATCTGCCAGGAGATGGTTCCTGTGTTTGTGCTGAGGAGCTGCGACTCCCCTTCACCTTTACCCTTCTGCTCAGAGCTGCCTCTGCTGCAAAAATGCACAGAAACCTCCCTGATTGGAGAATTTCATAGAATCACGGAGTGGTTTGGGTTGGAAGGGACACCTTGCACTAAATCAGGATGCTCCAAGCCCTGTCCAACCCAGCCTTGGGCACTTCGAGGGATGGAGCAGCCACAGCTGCTCTGGGTGTTTGTTTGAACTAAACCATGTGCACAGCNAGAATGAAAACTGCAGTGAAGGGAGAAGGAAAAATAAAGAGGATGGAGCTTCATAACCTGAGGTTATGGTTGGCCAATTGATTCTAAGATGCTGATGGAGCAGAACTTATCCAAGTGTGGGACCTTGTGATCAGGTGTCCATTCTGTGACCATTTTGGGGCATCTTGGGTGTGGTCAGGCTGGACTCTTGTGTGGCCCAGGTGTGTCCATTGAGGCCTTTAAATAAATATCTACTTTATCCTCTTGCTCTGTCTAGTGTCTGTTCCGGGTCAGCCTCCAAAAGGCAACACCCTAATAATGAAAAACAAAATTAGGCTTCTGAGCTGAGTTTTTACTGGTGTTTTTCAGTCCTAACTTAGAGGCTAAATGGACACCAGGCTTCTTTCAATCCAGTGGAGGGGTGGAGAGCCCCAAAATCCAAACAGCACGAGAACCAGATTTTGAAAGAGAACACCAGTTTTTCTTGTCAGCCTTAAAAAACCCGCTTGCTAGTGGGAAACACTGTAGAGAAGGTACCATTTTCACAGGAATAACTGGATTCTACCAGTTCCCTGTGTTTCCAAGTGAGACAATGTGTAGCTGCTGCTGAGGGTTACATGTGAGTAGAATAATGGGATTAGGCTCAGGTGAACAACACTGCCCTGGCTTCCTGTCCTGGGTGTGCAGATGAGGCAAGAATTCCCCTCAGGATAACTGGGATATTTACATTTTTTGGGGAGCTGACAATGAGCACTCAAGATGGCCTGAGGTATTTCTGTTAACAGCCTCAGTGGCATTTCTACCCTGATGTGCCTCAGGAGACAACTCTACTTCTGCCTGAGGCACAGAACTCTGTTCCCAGCTTTTCCCTGAGTATCTTTTGGGTTCTTCTGTGTGGTGAACCCCTTGGCTTTATTTGGTTCTTCTTCTCAGGGTCAGGATTAAAAGTGTGAAAGACAGAATTCTTATTGAGACTTGGGTGTTTATTTTTTCTGATCTCAGTCACAGCCTCAGTGACCGTGAGTGCTGCTCCATACTGAGTGAGCAGAGCAGAAATGGAGCCCAGAGTTCTGTCCTCAAGGTCTTTGTAAACCTAAACTGCCCAATTCTGAGATAACAACTAATTTATTTTAACTTCTAACCCAATAACCAATCACCCATGTCCTGCACTGAGGATTTATCCAACCAATCACCCAAAATCAGTCAAACTGGAGAAGAAGGAGAAGGAGAAGGAGAAGGAGAAGGAGAAGGAGAAGGAGAAGGAGAAGGAGAAGGAGAAGGAGAAGGAGAAGGAGAAGGAGAAGGAGAAGGAGAAGGAGAAGGAGAAGGAGAAGGAGAAGGAGAAGGAGAAGGAGAAGGAGAAGGAGAAGGAGAAGGAGAAGGAGAAGGAGAAGGAGAAGGAGAAGGAGAAGGAGAAGGAGAAGGAGAAGGAGAAGGAGAAGGAGAAGGAGAAGGAGAAGGAGAAGGAGAAGGAGAAGGAGAAGGAGAAGGAGAAGGAGAAGGAGAAGGAGAAGGAGAAGGAGAAGGAGAAGGAGAAGGAGAAGGAGAAGGAGAAGGAGAAGGAGAAGGAGAAGGAGAAGGAGAAGGAGAAGGAGAAGGAGAAGGAGAAGGAGAAGGAGAAGGAGAAGGAGAAGGAGAAGGAGAAGGAGAAGGAGAAGGAGAAGGAGAAGGAGAAGGAGAAGGAGAAGGAGAAGGAGAAGGAGAAGGAGAAGGAGAAGGAGAAGGAGAAGGAGAAGGAGAAGGAGAAGGAGAAGGAGAAGGAGAAGGAGAAGGAGAAGGAGAAGGAGAAGGAGAAGGAGAAGGAGAAGGAGAAGGAGAAGGAGAAGGAGAACTAACCTACCCCCTGAGCCCTCCATCTTGTCCCATATCCATTCCTGTGTCCCAAACCCCAAACTCTCAATCTCTCCCCCTGTGGGATCTCTCACTTGTGTCCAACTCCACCCTCACACTCTCAGGGCTGTCCCTCAGCTTTGGGAGCCTTTCCATGGCCTCAGGTCAGTGCAGTGTCTGTGAGGGTCAGTCCCTGCCAGCACACAAATCTGAAATCCTCTGTGTCCAGGGTTCTGACACTCCAGAAAGTCTCATCAGCAGATATTTTTGACTCTGGCATGTGACCATTGAAATCAGGGGCTTTGGGCTTTGTTGCCCCTCAAACACAGGCTGCTGCAGTGCCCCACAGCTCTTTTAGAAATATAAACCCATGTTTGCACCTCAGGCAGCAACAGCCTCACCCTGAAGTCCTTTGGAAAGGTAAAATCAATGTTTTTGAGGAGCTGAAATAATGTGGCAGTGCCTTTAAACGGCAACAAAATTAAATAAATTGAATTCTTATTGCCAAACATTCTTGGTAAATTGGCTATTTTCTTTTTGCCTGCAAACAGCTAAAGAAGGATTATTAAATCTAATGTATACAAATGTTAGGTAATATGAAGAGCCTGAATCAGACCTCGAGTTAAAGCTGGAAATAATTCTGTCCCTAATCCACTCTGTGGTGCCCTGTGGTAAGATTGGTTGTCATGCCAAAATCTAATAGTCTTCTTTCATCCTCCTTAGGCAGCAGGACAAATTGGCCAGGGCACATTTTCACTGCATTTGGGTTTCTCATTGCACTCCTAGTTGGCTTTTAGAGGAGCATTTCAAATGCTCTTTATCATTATCACCTGAAAAGATGTTTTCTTTCTGTTTAAATGCTAAATAGTAATGCAAGTTCAGGTTGCTTATGGAATACACAATTTTTTATTGAATTTTAAAAAAGTATTACTTTACTCATGCACATTTAAGTGAAGCCTAAGGTGTTCTCAAAAGCTTCAAACTGTAGGCTCTTTAGTCTTTTGTTTCTATTCGTGTCTTTTTTTGGCTTTAATCAGTGAATTTCTTGGCTTGGAAAACTTTCACACATAGCAACACCTTCAAACTGTTCACGCAATTTATTGATATAGAGATGTGTGGAAGGCATTTGAGTACTGAAATCCTCTTGAAATATTTTTAAACAACCTTGGAAATGTGTATATAACATATCATCTCTGTGGCAACATTCTTTAAAGATAAATTAGTGGGTTTACCCCTTCTTTTACCTACTGGTATGGAAATGGATTAACTGGGGGAGGTTGGGAGGCACTGGCAATAAAATTACTGATATCAAATTCAGATTCCTTGTGAGATCTGGTGATTTTTTGTTTCGGCCAGCTGAAAATAAAAGGTATGGCCAGGGACTGCTGCAGTGGTTCATTGATTGACCTCTGCAGAGCTGGGTGGAGCTGCTCCAGCAAATGTTGATGTTGCTGGTCGATGGCTGGGTGGGCTTTAGACAGTCCCTGCTGTCCCTGGTCACCCTGCCCAGGCTTTCATTTTGTGCAAATTGGGGAAAGTGGCTTGGGAGCAGCTGGAGAATCAGTCAATGGAAGAAGTGGGTCAGATACCTTTGCTGAGTTCTTGAAGCAGAGAGGAATTTCTCCCAGGTTTTCTGGCTGCTCCCTGCAGTCCTGCTTATGGTTGGCATTTGACAGGAAGGAAATTATTTCCCTGGGCCTGTGACTGCAGTGTAAAACAGGCAGGAAGTCTGGAATGTCTGCAGGAATCACAGAATGGGTTGGGTTGGGAGGGACTTTGAAGATGATCCAGTGCCACCCCTTGCCATGGGCAGGGACAGCTCCCACTGTCCCAGGCTGTCCCCAATGTCCAGCCTGGCCTGGGACACTGCCAGGAATGAGGAGTCCACAGGTTCTCTGGGAAAACTGGAGAGACAGCTGGGAGTGAGAAACACTGCTGGGAGAGGAGAGACAGCTGGGAGAGAAATCACAGAATCAAGGAATGCTTTGGGTTGGGTGGGAAGGGAAGAGACCTTAAAGCCCATCCAGTGCCACCCCAGCCATGGCAGGGACACCTCCCACTGTCCCAGGCTGTCCCCAATGTCCAGCCTGGCCTGGGACACTGCCAGGGATCCAGGGGCAGCCACAGCTACTCTGGCCACCCTGTGCCAGGGCCTGCCCACCCTCACAGGGAACAATTCCTGCCCAATATCCCATCAAATCTCACTCCCTGTCAGTTTGAAGGCATTCCCTGTGTCCTGTCCCTCCATCCCTTGGGAATAATCTCCATCTTTCTTATTGGCTCCCTTCAGGTGCTGAAATGAGCTAATAATCAATAAGGAGCATAAGAAATTAAATTCCAATACTTTTCCACTAAATTATCTCCTGCTCTGAGTTGCATAAGTGGTTTTAGTTTCTCTGATCCTGTGCCCTGGGGCTGGGCCTGCGTTTTCAATTTCTGTGGAGAGCACAGAACATCACAGTTCTTATCAGACAGCTTCACAAACAAGTGATGTCTCTGCTTGGGATTCTGTCAAAACTGTGAGAGCCTGAACGGCTCAGGATGGGGAGTTCTCTTCAGACACTGCACTTAAAAATAGATTTGTGTTTCTCCGGGATTTCTTTCCCAAGATTTCTGGTCCAGCTGCGAGGGAATTGCTAATCCTGGTCTTCTACAGAGTTAAGTCAGGCAGATGATGCCAGGAGGGACCTGAAGGAGCTGGAAGTGGATGGGTGAGGGAAGGGATGAACCTTCCCAGGAGGATCCACAGGAGGCTGGCTCTGCTTAGTCCAGACTAAGTGCTTGAGTAATTATCAGCTTCTTAATTGATGGTGGGGTAAGCTGAGCCTGAAATATCCTGGAGACTGCTGATTATTCCCTTAAAACAGCCCTGCTGTGCACTGCAGTGCTTGCAGAGACCCTGAAGACGATCAGAACATCTTGGAGCATCCTGTTAGCCCAAGACAAGCCTTTCCCACCCTCTGGCAGATCCAGCACCTGATCAGGCAGCTTTTGTGCCTGGTGTGACTTTCCAGGCTGTTTTTTACTACGAGCCAGGTCTAACCCAGCAGGGAATGTTGGCAGAAATTGTGGCCACAACAGGGAATGCACTGCAGATGCATCCCAAGGCTCCAGTGCAATGATCCACCCACAGCAGCTGAGCCTGTTGCATGATGAGGACTTGAATATTGGAGGAAAATAAAAAAAAAAAAGCCTATAATGTCTAATTAAATTAAAAAAAAATGATGTTTTCCTGGCTTATTCCTGACAACCAGAGCTGTGATCTTACATGACCTTTATTTCTCCAGAAAGGAAGTTCTTCCACCCAGGAGGGTTGATTTCAGCAGAAGTTATGGAATTAAATGAACAATTACAAATAAAGAAAAGGGTAAATAAGGGTAAATAAATAGCCTTAATCAGTTGGTATGTTCCTGCCCATAAATCGTGGAGTCATGGAATGGTTTGGGTTGGGAAGGACCCTAAAGTTCATCCAGTTCCACCCCAGGGACATCTTCCATTGGACCAGGTTGCTCCAAGCCCCATCCAACCTGGCCTTTTCTGTCTCACATCCTTCCAACCACTTCTACAACTGACAGTTATTATTTCTTTTTTTTTTTTTTTTTTCTGGGGGCAGAGTCAATTTTCAAGTATCATTCAGAGGATTGAAAAATAGCCCTGGTTTGAATGGACCTTAAAACACCATCTGGTCTTCCCCATTTTATGGGGAGGGGAACCCACTGAGATTATTTGCCACCCTTTTCATTCTGGAAAATCCCCAGCAATGGGGACAGAGGATCTCCCTGGAGATGTTTTTCCAGTGGTTGGTTATTCTTACTGTAAAAAATTTCTTTTTAGATCAAAATAACGTTGGGATTTTTCAGCTCTGCTCCTGTTTTCAACAACCAGTGCAATGAGGTGCTCAAAATCTGTTGCAGCAGGAACATGGATATTTGTTTGTTGGCTGGAAAGATTATTAGTTCTAAACCTCTGTTTTGGACTATTTTATTAGGAATGTAGGCATTAAGGTAACACAGTTTAAAACAACAAAACTGTGATGGAGGAAATATCATCAAGGATCTCACAAGCAGGTGGATTTTTGCCATAATCTGCTCCCCAGGGATTGTTAAGGTTTCACATGAAAGCTGCAGTACCAAAATCCAGCCTGCACTTGGCTATTTTAGCCTAGAGGAAAACACAAATGCATTTTCAAAGAGAAACACCAGGTGCCCAGAGCCATTCCAGTTGTCATGTGAAATGTTGTGGGTTTCAGTCCATGAACGCTGTTGTTTGATGTACTTCAATTTGCTTTTTTTTTTTTTTTAATGTAATGGATTATTAGCAACATCCCCTTTTTTTTTTCTCTTTTTGATGGTTTTCTACTCCCTGTGTGCATTTTGTGTAATATTGCTGAAGGGTTTTTTTGAGCTTGCCAGGTAGGCAGGATTGAAATGGTCCCTGAACAAGATCTACAGGCAAAGGTGTCCATGTGCATCAGGAAACATCCCTGACCCCAATTATTGCCAGTATTGCAGATAGCACAGATTTTTTTTAGTCTTGCAGGGGAAATTTTGGCCTTCCAGAGGTAAATGAGCTGTAACTCTGCTGAGGAATACCTGCTCCAAGGTAACCATTCAAACGAGAATGTGCTCTGATTTTATAAATTTATTTATATGTAATTTTATTTTCTCTCTGTTCATTCCCAGATTATTGCTCTGACCTTGTAATAGAAACGACACTGGATTTTGACTTATTGCTGCACTGACTTCAGCATCAGGGACCAGAAACCTGCTCCGGAGCTCCAAACCCGAATTTCCTGTGGGAAGAGAGGCTTTTGATAGACCTGTATTTCTTTTTTTATAGGCCTTGCAATGGCTTCTGAAGAACCTTTGATTTAAGCAGCATCTTTTATCAGCTGCGTTACTTCTGCTGAAGAGAATGTTTATTTTTCAGGTTTTTTCTGAGGTTTATTTTCAGGCAGTTTTTTTTTTTTTTAAAAGATTTTAGGTTTTTGCTCGCTACTGACGTCAACAGGATATTCTGTTTCCTTTAGAAAACCTGGAATTCTTGTGATGGCAGAATAGAGGATTCTCTTGGCCTTTTACCCCCCAGCCTCATCTGTGGTGTGACAAGGAGCTCTCAGCAAGAGAGCCAAGGAGAAGACACAGAGGGCAGAGGTTTGAGACATTAAATTCCGAGTGGCTCTGGGAGATGCGGCTCCCTCCTGTGCGGAGAACACTGGGAGAGGGAAAGAGGTGATGATTCAGTTTGTGTGTCCCAGCTGAGGGCAAAATCCACCCGGAACCAGCTGGAATTTGTGCACTTGTCCTCAGGGAAGAGCGTGGGCGCACGGTGGAGCTCCGTGGGCTCCCCTGGTGCGGGAGGGAACGCGCAGATGGAAAACCACAGGAGAGGGTTGTTCTCCCTCAGGAAGCTCCCGCGGTGGAGCACGGGGCCCATCCTGCCCAGCCACCCTGGGAAATGAGTAATGCCACCCCGGGAGCACAACGAGGCGTGGTGGGGAGGAAGGAAGGCTCTTGTGCACTTTGTTTGGCTCTGTGAAGGAGCACTGGGAGGGTTTCAGGCTGAGCAAAGCGTGTGTGTGCACTGAAATTCCTATGGATTCTCCAGGAAGAGATGGAGCTCCTTGGAGATCAGTAACAACCATCAGCTCCCAGAATCACAGGCTCTGCCTCTGCCACACTGCTTGTGTGGTGCTTGTTTGCACTGCTGAGGAATAGTGACAGCCCTAAATGCTAACAGGGATCTGCCAGGGCAGTTTGGGGGTGAAGCTGCAGAGACTCAGAGCTGGAAGAATCGACTGTTCCCCAACATGTTTGAGAGAAGCAGGACCAGCAGGACCACCAGGAACAGGAGGGATATCATGGAATCACAGCATGGTTTGGGTTGGAAGGGACTTTAAAGATCATCCCATGGGCAGGGACACCTCCCACTGTCCCAGGCTGTCCCCAATGTCCAGCCTGGCCTGGGACACTGCCAGGGATCCAGGGGCAGCCACAGCTGCTCTGGGCACCCTGGGCCAGGGCCTCCCTAACCCNAGCTTTCCTGGGGCTCCTCCAGGCCCTGCAAGGCCACCCTGAGCTCAGCCCAAAGCTTCTCCTGTGCAGGTGAACAATCCCAGCTGTGCCAGCCTTTGCTGCCAGCAGAGCTGCTCCATCCTCTGCCCATCCTGCTGCCTCCTCTGGGCTCTCTTCAGCAGCTCCACGTCCCTTTTGTATCCCAAATTCTGGGCTGGGGGGAAGCTCTGCAGGTGGGGGCTCACCTGAGGGGGCTCAGGGCACAATCCCAATCCCTTTCCTGCTGCCCACATTGGGTTCAGCCCAGGACATGGGATGTTCTAGGGCAGCTCCAGCTCTCACCCAGCAGCACCCCCAAGTCCTTCTCCATCTCCATATGGGAGGGATAGGATGGGATGTGTTGGCAAACTCTTTGGGGGAAGACTGCAATGCATCGTTGTCGTTCTCTCCTGTTCCTGGCTTTATCCCCTGCATTTGCATTTGCATAAGCACCAAGTCAGAACAGAAGTTGAAAATCTCCCAGACAGCAGTGATTTGAAGCGCTGCCTGTACGTCACTGAAATATGCATGGAAGGAATTTCAGCTAATACATTACGAATTTTGGTAAGGCCACGTCTCTGGCAACCTCAGATACAGATCATGAACATGAATATTTAGAAAATAATTCACATAGGAAGGGCTGGGACTCTTTTCCCAGGGACAGGGACAGGAGCAGAGGGAACGGCCTCAGGCTGGGCCAGGGCAGGCTCAGGGGGGACCCCAGGAGCAATTTGCCCATGGCAAGGGTGGCCAGGCCTTGGCAGGGGCTGCCCAGGGAGCTTTGGAGTGCCCATCCCTGCAGGTGGCACCTGGAGGTGGCACTCGGTGACAGGGTGGGCACAGGGCACAGCTGGGAAAGCCTGGGAAGGCTTTTCCAGCCTCAGGGATCCTGGGATTCTGTGAAAATTTGTTGTGTGTGTCTGTCTGAAGATGCCTGTGCACACACCTGTGTGTCACACAAATGAGATTCTATTTTTTTTGTGATCACTCTAGGGTTTGGTTTTGTAATCACAGAGGATTCTGTCTTGATGCACATTGGAGATAAAAATATTTGTATCAATTTTTCCTTTTATCCCTTCAGTTCCTGCTTAGTGACTCTCTGTTCCTAATGCATTTAGAGAATGGAAATGAATGATTTAATGAGTTATTTATAGGAAAAACCTTTAAAATAATACTTAAGGGGAATTTTTTTCATGGAAGATTTTATTTATGTTATGAAATCAGAATAAATAATTGCACACATGAACAGAACAACAATTCCTTTCTGTCATGCTTTTACAGTCTTCGTAATATTCATATCTTTTAAAATTTTGGGTGATAACTTTCCTGTGGTGCCTTCCATCAAGACTAGTAAGAACATATATTAAAATGACAGTTCATTAGGGTGTTGCCAGTGTAGCTGCAAAGCTTTCTATCATTTTTTGAACTGTTATTGCTTATATAATAAAGCTACCAGCAAATAATAATCTTCATGTCACACGCTGCTCTTGGGATGGATTTATTGAGGTGAATATAAAATAAGGTGAAGTAATGATTACAGGAAGGAAAAACAAGGAGTTACCCCATCAGTCTTCTACGCCACTAAAGATGAAATTACTGCTGCAGGAAAATAATACTGTGACAACTTTGTCACTTTATTCTCAAGATGGTGCTAAAGGGCTGTGCTCCATTTAAATTTGGGGGATAAACTACAAAAAAAATGCATATTTAGCTTTGCATGGATTGATGTAATAGAAAAAAATGGATTAATTTTTGTTTTAGAACATGTGTATGTGCTTGGAGTGACACCAATTGGCTTTGTTAAACAGAATTTCCTCACACTCAAATACAGCTGAGTCCATCAGGTGACCAAATTTCATCATCAATTTAAGATAAAACCCTTAACATGGAAAAAATTCTGCTCTACCAACTCAAACACAAGCTAAATATTCATGAATAGCCCAGATTTTTAGGTGGAAATGCAGCAGAGGTTGTAACACTTGAATAATTGCTGGATTTTACCATGAACTCTGTGATAATGAGCAGCACTCAGACCTAAAAAAGTTCTGTTTCACCACCCTTGGGAGAACCCACGGAGAGGGCAGAGCCTGTGGCAGCTGCTTTAGCTTGGATTTGAGGAAATTTATGGCTGTTTCTCTCACTAAAATAATTAACAGACCTGCTGCTGTTGGGTTTTTTTGGGAGTGGCTCTGGGATGGTGGATAAATCAACATTTTCCTGCTGTCACCCCGGGCTGTGAGTGATGGCCCTCACCTTGCTGTGAGGAGAGGCAGGAGAGATGAAAAATATGAAATTCCAGAGCTTCCCTGCTCTACCTGTGAGAACACATTCCCGAGGATTCTCCTGGATGGCTTTTCAAAGGCAAACACATTTCCAGCTCGCCTGCCTTTGATCTTCCATCTCCAACAGGCGTTTTTAACAACAGCCTCTTGCATGTTGATTTATTTGAGTTTATGGAGACTGTTTTCTTTATTCTTACAGGGCTAGTGGGCAGAAGCAGCCCAGAAAATCTGCCAAAAATGAAAGAGGAGAAGCTGATTTTCCATGTGTGGGGAACATTCTTCGCCAGAGAAGGTGCTGAGGGCTCCTCTCCATCCCTACAGCAGGTGCAGGTGTCTGCCTGAGGGAGATTAATGATCTCTGCTGCTTCCTTCCTCCCTAGTTTTGTAAACATTTTGTTGTAAAAAAAGAGAAAAACGCTTTCTGCCTGTGATTTGTAGCCCCCTCAAAGAGGCAGCATTGTCCCAAATCCATCAGCATTGGGTGCCTTGTTCCAGAGAGGATGAGGAGTCTGATAAAGAATAGATAAGGTGGGGATGTCTGGCCATGAGTGCCATGTGCTTTTTTTTCTGCCAGAAACCAAGCCAAAAAGGAAGTGAATTACTCAGGGCTCTGGAATTAAAAGTTGTTTCTCAGCAAAGGCCCTTCATTAATGGAAGCCAGGCCTTGTCTTTCGTGGGCCAGAGCTGGCAGCAGGATCAGATCATGGGTTCAGCAGCATCTCTGAATGGTTTGGGTTGGAAGGGACCTAAAAGCTCATCCAAATCCACTCCTGCCATGGCAGGGACCCCTCCCACTGTCCCAGGCTGTCCCCAATGTCCAGCCTGGCCTGGGACACTGCCAGGGATCCAGAGGCACCCACAGCTGCTCTGGCCACCCTGGGCCAGGGCCTGCCCACCCTCCCAGAAAAGGATTTTTATGGCATATATCCTAACAAATCTTCACCCTGAATTCAGCCCATCACACCTCCTCCAATCTAATCAAAGGTTGTGCAAGATACACAAATAGTTATACCACCCCAAATCTATGCCTACATATGAGTGTTTGTATACTCCCATTTCAGACACCGAAGAAAAATTTTGTGGACACGGAAATTGCTTCCTTTTCAATGAAAAAAATAGATCCAGGTCTTTAATTCCTAGTACATCAAATATTACCTCTAGTTGTGCAGGAGGAGAATTGAGGAGGATATTAAAGCTTGAAATTACGGAACTCTTTGTAGAAGTAGTTAGTGAACGTGGGCAATAATCTGTTGTTTAAAAAGCAAAATCCCCAAGGATCTGGAGTCCATGTGTTCAGTGAGCAGGCATGGGGTGTCTATCTAATAGATTAATATTTCACAGGCCAGGAGCAATTTGCATGACAGACTGTAAATTAGAATGGCTCCCAAACCAGCCAGTACAAATGGATCCTGAGCAGTGTGAATCAATAACAGACAGTTCTCCAACAGCTTCCCCTCTGCTGGGGGCACACAAAAGCTCAAACACCACATCTGTTGTGCTGTTGCCACCTTGGGAGTGTCTGATACAACACATCCCACTCACATCTTTGTTCTCATCAATTCTTTGACATTTTCTGTTGAAAATCCTGGCATGGCAACCTAAAGCTCCATGTGGAAAATTAAGCTCCTCCTAGTCTACGCTTAAGAAAATCAGTTTTTTTATATATACAGGTGTGAAGCTGGTGTTTATTTGAGCACAATGGCCTCATAGCCACGATCAGTGGCCATCATGGAGAGACACACAGTGGATGAGGATTTCCAAAGGGACACCAACTCTCTGTTGTCCTGTGTCCCTCCTCCAAAGCATTCACTGAAAGTGCTCCTGATCAGTTTGCTAATGGCATCTTTAATTTGTTTGTTCTTGTCAAGGAGTCCATAAAACTCTCCTATGCTTTTGTAGATCTGTAAAGGATTTTCTATGCTTTTCTCTTGCTGACCCTCAGCTCTTTCTCCTTGGATCTCATTTACAGACATCTTTTATTTACTTATTTTTCTTTGTTTGTTTTACAAACTCATGTTCCTTCCCAGTGATCCTACATCCTTCTTCTATGATAGGATAATTTTATTTTCATCTATTTTGTGNTGAGCACAATGGCCTCATAGCCATGATCAGTGGCCATCATGGAGAGACACACTGTGGATGAGGATTTCCAAAGGGACACCAACTCTCTGTTGTCCTGTGTCCCTCCTCCAAAGCATTCACTGAAAGCGCTCCTGCTCAGTTTGCTAATGGCATCTTTAATTTGTTTGTTCTTGTCAAGGAGTCCATAAAACTCTCCTATGCTTTTGTGGATCTGTAAAGGGTTTTCTATGCTCTTCTCTTGCTGATCCTCAGCTCTTTCTCCTTGGATCTCATTTACAGACATCTTTTATTTATTTCTTTTTCTTTGTTTGTTTTATAAACTCGTGTTCATTCCCAGTGATTCTACATCCTTCTTCTAAGATAGGATAATTTTTTTGTCATCTATTTTGTTTGAGTTATTATTAAGAAACCAGCTTTCCTCTCAAAAAATCCCGAACCAAACCCAACCAACCCAAACCCATCCACAAATCCCAGAGATCTCCTTTGGTTGCCTCCATCCCAGGAGCTCTAGTCCCATCAGCCTGATCCCTCTATTCCAAAAATCAGGGAATCCCAGAATGGCTTGGGTTGAAAGGGACCTTAAAGATGATTCAGAGCCACCCCAGTCATGGGCAGGGACACCTCCCACTAACCCAGGCTGCTCCAACCCCAGTGTCCAGCCTGGCCTTGGACACTTCCAGGGATGTGGAATCTACAACTTCCCTCTACTTCTGGCCCCTATTCATTATCCCTCACCCCAAAGTTTGATGGTTTTGAACAGTGAGTGATTCGAGTACCTGTACTTCCAAAGAAATGTGGATTTGAGGAGGTTATCCATGTGGAAATAGGATATTAAGATTCTCTCCTTTTCTCTTCCCTCCTTGCAACTTTTCTCTGTTTCTGTTGGATTGTAATTAATTCTCTGATTTTCAGTTTAATTTCTCTCAGGTCTATTTGACAAATGAATGTTAATGTGCCTGATAAAGGATTTTTTATTCTCCTCCTCTCTTCCAAACCTCTCTCTTGTCTTCATTCCCAGCTCTGGCTGTCGGTGTGAACAGAGGGCTCCTTTATTTCTGTCTCAACAGCACTTCACCATCTCAGCATCATCTTTAATTCCACTGCTTTCCCCTCACTCCTTCACTGCTTGGTTGGGTGTTCTTGCAATGGTCTTGTGTTTCTTTTCTATCTGATCACATCCCTGGAACTGCTGCAATACAAGCTCTGTGTGACACACAGAGAGTGAAGCACAGTCTGCAAAGTCTGCTCCCTCTCCTGCCTCTCTCATCCCCCTCCACTCTTCCCTGCTCCAGTGGTGTTCCCACTTTTTTCTACCCTCTGCCTATATTTTATTTTTTTCTCTCTGAAGTTTCTTCTGCCTTTCAGAAAGCACAAAAAAAACAGACACTGGTTTTAGACCTGCTCTTCTCTCCTGTGCCTCTTCACCCTGCACCTTTTACGAGTGTCTTCCCTCAGGAAAGTCCCATCCTCAGGGAATTTCCAGGTCTGTGAATTGCACATTCCTTGTGCTCTTCCTTGTGAGTGTGAACTCTCTGCTGCAAAAACTGCATTCATGGCTTGCCTCAGTTTGGTGTGGTTGTCTGATATCCTAAAAATTTAAAACTCTAATGGGTGGAGGAAAGAGTGACTGGGAAGTGAAGCATCCCCTGGTCAGTCTTACTGAACAGGTTCTTTCTAAGCCTCAAACACTGTGGATTTATCAGAGCATTTCTGTGCAGAAGAGGAGTGCAGAAGAGGAAGAAACAAAGCAGCATTTTTTTTTTTAACTCTGCAGCAATCCATAGATGCTCGGCTGAGATGGGCTAATATTAAAAAGAAAGCACATTGTCACACTCTTCCCACACCTCCAAGCAACAGACTGAACTCTACAGAAGACACAGTACTCCCTAACATCTGACTGAAGCACATTGGCTTTCCCTGTGCCAAGAGGAGGATGGAAATGGTATCAACACCTTGCTTGCTTTAAAAATGTTGTGAGCAAAGATAACCAAAAAAAAAAAAGAAACAACAAAAAACCACAACCCCCAAAAAAACAGAACAGAAGAAGGTGGCATATTTGGAACTCAAATTGTGCTTTACACTGAGAATTGCAGTGCAATTAGATCGCTTTTCTATTTTATTTTTCAGTAATTTTAGAGGTTTTTACCTCTTAGTTGTCCCTGAGGCTGTAAATTACCTGGAGCAGAGCAAACCACCAGCAGCTCTGGCTTCCCCCTGGGCAGCACTGCCCGTTCTCCTTTCCCCATCTCTAAAAGCAAGATACACTCTGAAAGTACGAGATAAAAACCAACCTTCCTTCCTTCCTTCCTTCCTTCCTTCCTTCCTTCCTTCCTTCCT
>VZTB01010289.1:0-13719 GCA_013397245.1 Thryothorus ludovicianus | reverse complement strand
CCTGGGACACTGCCAGGGATCCAGGGGCAGCCACAGCTGCTCTGGCAATTCCAGCCCAGCCCCTCCCAGGGAACAATTCCTGCCCCAAATCCCAACCAGCCCTGCCCTCTGGCACTGGGAGCCATTCCCTGTGTGCTGTCCCTGCATCCCTTGGGAATTGTCTCTCTCCAGCTTTCCTGGGGCTCCTCCAGGCCCTGCAAGGCCACCCTGAGCTCAGCCCAAAGCTTCTCCTGTGCAGGTGAACAATCCCAGCTGTGCCAGCCTTTGCTGCCAGCAGAGCTGCTCCATCCTCTGCCCATCCTGCTGCCTCCTCTGGGCTCTCTGCAGCAGCTCCAGCTCCTTTTTGTATCCCAAATTCTGGGCTGGGGCAGCTCTGCACCTGGGGGCTCACCTGAGGGGCTCAGGGGCTGAATTCCCCCTAAATTCATGCCAACAATTCTGTAGATGGAGACCAGGAAAGTGAACAAAAGGCAAAGATAAAAGGTGTAGAACTGGAGGGCAAAAAGGTGGAAGTAGGAATGTTACAATGCTCTATAGCAAGAGAGAAGGTTGGATGTGTAGCTTCTGTAATGTACCATATGTTTTTCTTACATGTTATAAAACATTAATTCAAAATAATCAGAACTGCTCAAAAAATTCCAGACTACCCTGGCACGTGTAAATCTGAAAATGCTGTGACTTCCAAGTAACTCAAGGCAGAAACATTTTTTTCTCTTTATAAACTCTCCCTACAAGTCTGAGAGAGCAATAGGGACACTTCAGGTTCAGACTCTACACACAAGAAAAAGAAACCTTTAGGGAAAAGCACTTCATGACAGACTCTCTCCTGGAATTTGTCTGCTCCTGAAATTCCTTCAGGTTGGTTTATATCCTTTCTACCCCCCCTGAGTAAAATTCAAGGCATCCATAATTCAGAAGGTTTTTTCTGGAGTCATCTGAGGTCTCAGTATTCATTATTTCACTGTCTGTGGAAATACATCCTCGGACAGTTTTGTAACAAATGAAGGAACATCCTTATTTTAAACCAGCTTTCCATCCCAGCCTGGAGCTTCCCTCTGCTTGTGTCACACATCCCATGGCCCACGAGATCCACGTTTCTGCAAAAAGCTGAGAGCTTTGACATCCTCAAAACTACTTTTCTTAAATATACCAACATATTTGGCTACTCACTAAATATATTGTAGTGCTCATTCCACAGAGCACTTCCAAAGAGGATAATTCCTGAAGACTGGATAGTTCTGTAGAGGATGTTTCTCTAAATAAATTTTTTATATTGGCCAAAAAGGTCATGATGAACATTTGAGTCCTTCCTCTGCTGTTAAATATTTGCTCTCCTACCTTCCCTGCTGGGCTTTAACCATTTGCTGGCCTGGTGATGGAATTTGGGTTAAAAATGATCACCAGGGACACGGGGAGCTTGAGAACAACAGGGAGAGAAGAAAACAAAAGTTGCAACAAAATAATTTCATTCTTGGCTTCATGGATATGCTCAGCTTTTAAGTATTCTGAGGTTATATGAGGAAAATTGACTAATTCAGGCTATAAAGAAATTTTAAAATGCATATGGATTTTAAGGCATTATAAAGGAGTTCTTGGACAGTTCCCTGCGGCTCTGTGTAATTGTGGTGGCTTTCTATTAATTCTGTGCAAGAGTTGTAAAATAATAACTTGAGGCAAAGAATGGTGTTATTTGGTATTCATTTCTGCTTCTATATCAGCTCTTAGGGACTATCCTGAAAAATTTAGCAGAACATTTCTTGCTAGTTTGTATTTTAACTGTTATATTAAAATGATTTTCCCCCTCACTTTTCTTTTTTTTTTTAAACTTTCAAGGAAAACAGATCTCGAGTACAAGGTTCTGTCACGATCCCTCATCTCTTTCCACCACCATAAAAGTTCTATGAGAAACGGACAGAAAATAAAAAAAAATGCAATTATTTTCCTTACCAATGTTCCCTACAGTGTGACAGAGCCTCTGAAAATGGAAATGCAAAATGTGAGAAAAATATAGACTGTTATTCCTGCTGGCAAAAAAAACCAAAATAAAAAAATAACAGCCTTGGAACAACCTCTGCACCAGTGTTCCCTCAGTCTCCCTCTTGGTGTGTGGTGTGATGTGAATCTCAGGTCCAGGGGCTTTGATTCCTGCAGAAACATCCAGAAAATCTTTGTGGAGAAGAAGGAGCAGAGAGCAGTGCTTGGCAACTTCAGCAGGGTGCTCTGGTGGAGAGAAAATACAGAGCAGTGGAGGGAAGGGGATTGATTTTTCCTGGAGCTCTGCAAAGATGTGAGCAGAGGGAAGAGAGGAGAGCAGCTCTTGGGCGAAACAGGAAGGCAAGTAATAATTCTGTTATATTGGTACCATGGTCAAGGCATTTCTCTCATTCTTTGAAACCCTCTCAGGCCTTGAATGCCCTTCTTCATTTTCTCAGTTCCAAGAAAAAGGCCCTGCAGTCCAAGCCAGAGGCCCACCCTACTCCATTTATCTCATTTTCCTCTGCGCCAGCTTCAAAATGAGCACTGTGGTACATTCACTAAGAATTTCATTTACACCTTGCAACGCTGCCTGGGATTTATTAAAAATATTTTAAAATGCCACGAAATGATCTGAAAATTTCATAAAAGCATAGAATTTCAAAAAAGCACCAAGTATGAAGAAATCCTCACACAAAGCAGCAGTGAACCCTTTTAGCATCATTCTGTCTCAAAGAACTCGGATGAAATATTTGGCAGGACAAACACACATCCTGAAGGAACTGCACTTCTGGGCTTGTCCCCAATCAGTGACAAAAGTGTTTTGGAGGCCTCTCCTCTGACTCTTCAGGGCACTCACAGGGTCAGATTCCTTTCTCCTAACACTTTTTGGTAATATTCCTTCACCTGGTTTCAGAACACAGGGAATAATTTCAAAAAACAGCGAAGGGATTTGGGAGAGCAAAAAGTCAGGGAAGTGCTGCCCTAGGATCAGGATCTGTGTACACAGGCAGGAAAAAGTAATTGGAAAGAAGTTTTTGATATAAATAAGTTGTGCATACCTGTGTTTCTGTATTTCTGTAGTCTCTGGTTAAGCAGAGTGAAATATTTCTCCCCTTTGAGAAATTTATTTAAGCTTCCATAGGCTTTGGAGATGATAAATTTTGGGTGAGATGCAGTGGTCTGCCAGGATTTCACCCTAAATGGTCTCCAGACATTGTCCACAAATAAATTATCCAGCCTGAGTCTCCCAGCTACAAAAGCTTGCAGCCACTACTCCAATACCTGGATCCCAAAATATGGCAAAAATACAAACTATTTCTTGCTGGGCACACATTTGAGACAACACAAACTGCTCACAAACCAGAAAAACCAACTGAAAGCTTTCCAGAAACATCTCTGGGCATAATTCCTGTTGGATGAATGTGGCACAGGCAACAATCCTGCATAATTGCACTGGATTTAGAGTGACCTTCTGTAAGCTTGTAAAGGAACACATGAATCAAGTAAATTAGGCACTTATTAAATCCACAATTAGTTACATTCTATTTAAAAAAACCCCTCGGGCTCACAAAGTCAAACATGGAACAGGTTCTTGGCTGGATTTAAGCCCAAATAGATGTGATTTAAGCAGTGCATGAAGAAAATAGCAGCCCTTGTTCTGGGGATTCCTATTTTCTTTTGTTTTTTTTTTTTAGGAGTGGAATAATTTATGATGAATTTGGGAGTGAAGACAGAGCTGAATGAGATCCCTGGATGCAAGCACTGCTTTCTGGGTTTGTGGCATTATGAGGAGGAGGGGGACAGATGGAAAAAGAAAGTGGTTGAACTTCCTATTTGTACTCACTCATCGACTCTGTCAATTTGGCCATCTCTGTTTCTCTTTGGGGCTTCTCCTGGGGGAACAGACAAAATGAAAAACAAATATATATATGTAAGATAGCAGCAGAAATACACCTGAGTGCAAGTGGCAATGTGAGGGGAGGACATTCATCCATTGCATATTTCTATTTTATTTAGGGATTTAACTTCACACCTAAATAGCCTGAACCTTTGTGGGCTATTTTATTGTTCCTTGTAATTTCTCAATTCTTCCTACTATGAAGAAGTGTGAAGCTTGTATTTATTTATCTGTGTGTATCTAGCTGGAGAAATTGAAATTATTCAATCAAAGTGATAACGGAGGAGGAAACCCTCCTCTGTTTTTCACTCTCTGCTAGAACACTCAAGTGTGTTAGGCTCTCCTGACAAAAGAGCAACCCATAAACCACTTACACTGAAGGAAGAAAGCACTTATTTGGAAATAAATAGATTTTATATGGGAGCTGGGGCATGTAGTGTGACACTGGGCTGACACTGAGAAGAACTGAGATACTTGAGGGACTCACAATCATATCTGGTGGACTTTGTCTCTTGTTCTTTGCATTATTTTTTTTAATTTAATTTTTTTTTTTCATTTCAGACCCTTGTAGCTGCTGTAGTCAAGACAGAGGCTTGGTCAATCAAGAGCCCTTGAAATTGGTGAAAATCCAATATCCCATAGCACAGCTCAGCCAGAGAAGGTTGGGGCTGATCTCCTGATTTCAGAGACGAAGTTTGGGCTGAATGAAAACTGCAGGGCCCTCAAAACTCCAAATAAGTGGTTTTGAGAGAAAGTGGTGGGGTTGTTGTGATCCCTCTGATCCCTCTGGTGACTGAGCCCCATCTCCCTACCTCTGCACCAGTGCCAAGCCTGTGAGAGTGGCTCTCCTGGCTGAGCAGATCTCAGCTCTTTTTTCCTCAAAAAACCACAAGAAGGGAGAGAATCTCCACAAAAATGTTAATTTAATGGGCGGTATCACTAAAAAAAAGCTCGTTATCTTAGCTCTGGGACAAGGAGCAAGTTTTTGGGCAAAGTGACCTTCAGTAGCTGCTGGAATGGCTGGGGACAGGAGTCAGCACAATGACATCTCTCTTTGACCGAGTCTGTGCTTAAAAAGCACTGGAGAAAGGCACAGGCTGAGAATTGTCCCTGCCAGGTGTTATTTGGCAGGAAAATGAGGTTCTCCAAGGCCCTTATGTGTGATATGAGCAGACCCTGCTGCAGGGCTGCCAGGCTGCTCAGGGGATACCCCCCTGCTTTACCCAGGAGCAGGATCATTTCCTAACTCCAGAGCAGCTGAACTCTGTCCATCTCTACCTCGGAACCCCAGGATCCCTGAGGTTGGAAAAGACCTACAGGATCAAGTCCAACCTATGACAAATCAATCATTTCCATTCTCTAAATGCATTAGGAACAGAGAGTCACTAAACAGGAACTGAAGGGATAAAAGGAAAAATTGATACAAATATTTTTATCTCCAATGTGCATCAAGACAGAATCCTCTGTGATTACAAAACCAAACCCTGGAGTGATCACAAAAAAATAGAATCTCATTTGTGTGACACACAGGTGTGTGCACAGGCAGCTTCAGACAGACACACACAACAAATTTTCATAGAATCCCATGATCCCTGAGGCTGGAAAAGCCTTCCCAGGCCTTCCCAGCTGTGCCCTGTGCCCAGCCTGTCACCGAGTGCCACCTCCAGGTGCCACCTGCAGGGATGGGCACTCCAAAGCTCCCTGGGCAGCCCCTGCCAAGGCCTGGCCACCCTTGCCATGGGCAAATTGCTCCTGGGGTCCCCCCTGAGCCTGCCCTGGCCCAGCCTGAGGCCGTTCCCTCTGCTCCTGTCCCTGTCCCTGTTCCCAGAGCCCGACCCCCCCTCCCTGCCCCTCCTGGCAGGAGCTGTGCAGAGCCACAAGGGCCCCCCTGAGCCTCCTTTGCTGCAGCCTGAGCCCCTTCCCAGCTCCTTCAGGAATTCTTCAGCCCCTTCCCAGTTCTCTCAGCTTCCCCTCGCAGCCTCTCCTCTCTCCTAAGTACTTTATCCCAGTCCTGGCTTTTATCTGGTTATAAAATACTAAAGAAATATTTTCTATGCCATACAAGCCACTACTTACACTTCAAAACGTTGGACTTCTACTGCAAAAAAAAAAAAAAAAAAGCTCAAATGTCACAGTATTAGGAGCTATTGGCATTCATGAAACAAGCAGGTAATGCTGCAGAACTGCATTCATCCAGCCCTGAGAGCATTTTATATGAAAAGAAAGGTTTAAGGTTATGTCCTGGATCTGAGTGAGGACAATGCCCTAAGCCATGCTGATAATGTAGCATCCAACATCAGACTCATGCTTTGCTAAGAAAGGCAAAAAAAGGAAGAAAGGAGTAGCACAAGAATGTAATTTTTATATAAAAAAAAAGTCCTCTATGAAAGTTTTTTTTTTGCATGACATTAATCATCAAAGGAAAGAACAGCACTCTGAAAACCATCAGGAATTTATGTCTGTGGTGATTTATTATGTGACCTTAAAACACCTCCTTTTGCTACAGAACTCAGACTTTATCAGGAGTGAACATTTGGGAAAAATCAGCTCGAGCCCTGGAGATGGAGGGCTGGATTTATTAGACTAATAACAAATTGATATTAAATATTATTACTTTGCTCTTCCTTATTATTAAATATTTTTTACTAATGATGAAGTCTCTCATGATAAAGGAGATTTGAATGGCATTCCATTTTAAAGTAGAAGTATTAAATATAATACCTAAGGACAAATTTAGAAGTTTTTGAGTTTATTTTACTTTTCTTAAAAGAAATGCCCAGGACTACTGAAGTTCTGGTCTTCCTTATTCAATAGATAAAAGTATGTTTGCATGCATGTAATTTCAGAATATTTTTTCTTAAATTACATCTAATTTCCAGGTATTTTCATTGAAAAAATTAATCTTTGGTACTGTTATCAATGACCTTAAGACTCTCTGAAATTATTATATAAATTTTTGTCCTTTTCCCCTTCTCTAATGAGCACGAGGATGTGCACACGTACACCCATGAAGGTCTGGAAATTAGGAAAATTTTTCCACTCATCTGTTTCTTCAAAACGGGATATTTTAAGGGAGCTAGAACACCTCTAAGAAATTTGTTTTTTGACGGCAGATAAAGAAGGAATTCCATCCTCTCTGACAGAATGAGTTCTAGCAGATTAACTCGGGGGAGAATCAAACATTAAAACATACTTTTGTTCCTGATTTTTAGCAGATGTGAGTTTGAACACAGACTGACAGCAGAGTGAGATTTGCTGCCTTCAAAAAAAAAAACCCCAAAATCCAAACCGCAAAACAAAACAACAACAAAAGCAAACAACAGAACGGAACAAGATAAAAAAAAGCAAACACCGTGTTTCATTTCAGGACAGGAGTTGCCTTTAAGGGCTGACTGTGGTTGTATTTCCTCTGGAGATTACTGGGTAAACAAGAATTGCCACCTCAGAAAACACATCAAGCAGAGCAGGACTCATTTTTTATCTCTCCTAACACAGTGATGCTCATATTTCAGTTTTTTTTCATGGCTCTGTAGTCAGCGTGGAGTGATTTCTGCAGGGAATTCAGGACTCAGGGGCTGTTGCTGCCAGTGCCTGCTCTGAGGTGAAGAACCCAAATCTTCCACAAACTCACAGGAGCAGCAGAGCCAGACTCTGCCCCTGTGGTGTGGGGATGTCTCACATGGTCACTGACTTCCTGGGTGCCTAAAAAGCAGCAAATTCTGCTTTTTCATACTTGAAATGATGTGCACTTTCCAAAGTGCCAGCAATAGGCGATGTTGTAGTGCAAGGAGGGATGTGTGAAATTTAAAATAAGTGAAGCATGATAACTTCAGCTAGCAAAAAGGGTCATTTAAAATGCTGCTTTGTACTTTTTGCATTGTTTGTGAGGGCTTTCATTCAACTGAGGGTGTAAGAAAGAAGATGCAAACTGGCATTTTCTAATGTTTTTTTTTTGTTTGTTTGTTTTTTAAGCTATTTCCTTTCTACCAACTTCCTTCAGACAAAAGAGTGGTTGGTCAGTCCTACAATATCTGAGTCTGTGATGTCCTGCCTTGCACTGAATTTAATCTCAGATTATTATCATGCTCTTGCAACATTTATAGGTTTAAAGGGGAAACACAGAAAGTGTGGCCTTCACGTCACTCTTCCCCTTCTCAGCCAAAGAAAATCAGGCACTTTTGGATAAAACTCTCCTTGTTTGACATCCTGTGCTGCAGAGTCTGCCATGGTTCTGTCAGAGGGGTGCAAGAAGACATCAGGAGTGCCAATGAGGCAGCACAAAAATAACATTTCCAATGTCAAGCAGGGGGAGATTGAATCAAATTCCAGATGGGAATCAAAACATTGAGTTCCTAGGTCACTTGTCTCATAATGAAATATTCTTGGACAAGACAGTGGATGAACTCCTTGTGATTTTTCTAATGGAAGGACAAGGGCACATCCTGAAGCTCCCTCCCCAGCGGCTGTTGGCTTCATCTGACACAAATTTATGAGATCATTATATTTATTTTCACAGGGTCACAGGATGGGTCAGGGTGGAATGGATCACAGAGGGTCACTGGTGTCACCTCCCTGCTCCAGCAGGGCCATCCCAGAGCTCAGGGCACAGGAGAGTGTCCAGAGGGCTCTGGAACATCCCCAGGGAGGAGAGCCCAGCCCCTGTGTGGGCTCTGCTCAGGGCTGGCACTGCCCAGGGCAGAAGTTGTGCCTCCTGTGCAGGGGAATTGCTGGGCTCAGTCCCTGCCCGGGGCTCTGGGGCCATTGCTGGGCCTGGAGCAGAGCCTGGGCCCTGCCCTGCCCCTCCTGCACCCAGGGATGGACTGGGACACACTGGGATGGACTGGGACAGACTGGGATGGACTGGGACACACATGGACAGACAGGGACAGACAGGGACAGACTGGGATGGACTGGGACAGACTGGGATGGACTGGGACAGACAGGGACACACAGGGACTCCAGGGACAGACCGAAACACTGAGGGACAGACAGAGACCCCAGGAATCCCCAGTGACCTCCAGGGACACACAGGGACACTCAGGGACAGACAGGGACACCCAGGGACACCCAGGGAGTCCAGGGACCCCCAGGGCTGGGGGCCCCTCTCAGCTGGGGCTCCTCTCCAGGCTGAGCAGCCCCAGCTCCCTCAGCCTCTCCTGGGCACGGAGCTGCTCCAGGCCCTTCCTCAGCTCCAGGAGCTCCTGGCCCTGCTGTGCTGAGGAGCCAGAGCTGGACACAGCACCCAGAGGAGCCCCCAGGGCTGGGCACAGGGGCAGGGTCACCCCTGAGCTGCTGGCAATGCTCTTCCCAATGCACCCCAGGGTCCCACTGGCCTCCCTGTCCCCAGGACACTCTGCTGGCTCAGGGACAGCTCGGTGTCCCCCAGGACTCCAACATTCCCCAGCAGTCACCCCCAGCCTGTGCTGCTGCCTGGGGTTGTTCTCTCTCAGTTGAAGGACCTGACTTTGCCCTGGTGGAATTTCAGACAGTTCTTCTCTGCCCATCTCTCCATCCTGTCAAGGTCCCTCTGAAAACCTGCACAGCCTTCAGGGGAGCTTTTCTTTCTTGTTTCCTGCATGGCTGAAACATCTCTGGTACTTCTGTCAGCTCACAAGTGCAGGGGGTCACCAAAACACCGAGAATCTGCTGAAGTGATCCAGAACTTTGGCTAAAATTTCTAACAGTATTTCATCAGCTGTGGATCAGAACTCACATCCATTATATCCATTACACATCATTTTATGAAGCTTTCTTACTTTTGAAGTAGCAAATCCCTGGTAATTCAATTGACACATCCTTGAAGGCAATAGCTCCTCAATCACTAAGTACAAATTCAATGAGCAAGAAGCAAAGAAGAACCTCTTTGGAAATTTTAGCTCAGAGTAATTTATCTTGGGATATCTTCAATTACTTTTCAAACTACACAAAAATGGTTTCATGTTCGAAACATTATTAAGTGGGAATAATAGAATTTAATTTTATGGACTGTCTTTCCTCCTCGTGACATCTCCAACTGCTTTGCAGTAATGAATTAGACACAGGTTCTGGGGCGATGGTGTGTAGGCAAATGCAGCTCTCATTATGTGCTATTCATTCCAGCAATAGCCTACACTCAGCTCTCAAAAGCAGGGCTTATTTTAGGTGGAGAGGGATTGTTGGAAGGAGCTGGAGCTCTTCCTTTGGAAAAATGCCGTAGGAACTTCCATTTCTATCTGCAAACATATCCAACAATGGGAAAAAATAGCTTAATAGCCCATCTTTAGGGCTTTGAACAATGAGATACTCTGTGTTATTGCAGTATTTTACTATTACTAGAATTCAGGCTTTATGCAAGGCCTGCCTAAGCCTGTGGGAGTTGCTTTTCCTGCCTCCCTGTCCCCAGATAAGAAATAATGCATATCTTGTTTATTTGTCCCAACTTGTCCCAAGAAATGAAGCTTGTCCCAACTGCCTTTTTCTGGTTTCCCAAAATTAAATATTGGGGCAGGGCCTATAAAGACAATTTTGTGCAGGACCCAGCACTGCGTGATCCCCAGCAGATTGGCTTCATCCTCAACCTCAAAGCTGAGCACTAATCTGCACTCCCTTGCAGTGATCCCAGCACTTGAATGGCTCAGAATGTATTTTATAGGAATATCCTGCGCTTGGCACAAGAGGTGATTTCAATTTGCATCAGCTGGAAGGAGCTTAAAATACAATATTTGAATGGATGGAGTGAGCAGGGTTCAAGGAGGGAGTGCCTGAGCGGGGTTCACCCGGGTTATGGAGCAGCAGGGGTGAGCTGGGCTCATTAATGTGTTCAGACCTCATAAAACACTCTCAGGAGCTCTAAGATGTCTTACATGGAGGAAATTTGCATTAGCAGCAGGAGGAACTGAATTTATTTCCCTGAGTTGTAGAATCGAGGTTTTTTTTTACATTTCTCATAATTTTCGGTGAACTTACTCATCGTTCACACTTGGTCTGTGAAATATGTACGGGAAAATCTCGTTTTTTTTTCCAGGCAGAAAGTCAAGCAGCAGTTCTAGAGGAGCTTGTCAGGTCCCCTCAGACTCAAGGGGCAAAGCTCACAGAATTTTGGGTTGAACTCATTGCAAATGCAGTGTCATTCTCTAAGCAGGGAGAACAAATATTCACAAATATTAAACAGTAGGGATGGTTCTGAGTGTAGGAAATCCTTTTAGGAGCAGAATCAGCAGATAAATTTTACTGTCTGCTGTGCAGTAAACAGGAACAGTTTTTAATGCTCTTGTATGTACCAGACCATAAATAAATAAAATATAATTTCAACAAGATAAGGAGAAAAAAAGAGAGCATTTGCAGGAGAGAGAATATTCATATCTATGAAAAAAAGAGTGAGACAGAGACAGACTTTATGGTTTTGACATTTGAAGTAAGATCTAAGCTGTAGCAAGTCTCAGGTTTTCAGTTTTACTTAACCTGAAGAATTTCACAATTTTAGACTATAAAATTCTATTGCAGAGAACATGAAACTGAAAACTTTTTTAGAAATCCTGCCTTTGGAAACCTCAGAGCTGCAGGAATTTGAGTATCCTTAACTTACAGGGGCAGGAGATGCAGATTATTTTAGCAACAATTCTGGCTTAGGATAATAAAATAAATGAATTTGGGTATCTACAGAACCAAAATGGGAGCAAAGCAATGTTGTGGTGTGATTACATGATTAAAGGCAGCTGTATTTTCTCAGTTCCTTTGCTCTGGAGGGTGAACTCTAACAGCTGAATTTTCCTCTCCCACTACAAAGATCCCACAGAGAGTCAAAAGATTTATTTGATTCCCTCAGATTCCAGTAAAAATACATCTATTCCAAGACAATGAGTTGGGCTGACTGAACCCCATGAGAGCTTCCACTCCTGTGTTTTCCAGCCAACAAGCTGCGTGCTCTGCCTGCTTTTGAGAAGCCCAGCTTGGATGTTCTGACAAATTATGGATGCACGTAATTGCAGTGGAGGATTTCAGTCTTACACCCAGCGTTTCCTGCCTGCACTGTGAAATTCAGCAAGTGTAAGTTCACCCTGGAAATCAAGGAGAATATCCTGGCAACAAAGTGAGGCAGGGATGCTACACTGAGAAGGTTTGAAAGCTTTTTACTTAGGCTTGGACAAACCAGCATAAATTACATCTCAGCAAAAGGTCTCCGAGGCAGAGTGGATAATCTGATGTGTGCTCTGCCATGGAAATCTGCAGGCTGCAGGTGGGGTGGCTGTGTGCAGTTAATGCATGGTGAAAAGCTCTATTTTCAGTGGAAATGTTCTTACCAATGCAGAGACCTTTAGATCAAACTCTTGAGAAACTGCTGTTTTTCTTTTTAGGGCATAAATCATGAATATATTCTGAATTGTAATAGCAGAATTGTAAGTTACCTTGAGATAACAGCAGCTACCTTTTTTTAAAAAAGGAGTTGGTAGAAACCCAAAAGAGGAGATTCTCTATAGAAAAAAGACTTAAAAATGCTTATCCAATCTTTTCAGCTGTTAATAATGCATATGTAAGGTTTTTTATGGGCTCATTGCTTCTGTGCCCCTCAAAGGGAAAATCTCAACTGGTTGTTTGTATTCTTGTAGCATTAAATTCCAGATTTCAATAAGAATCACTTTAAGAATATTTACATCTGAGGATTTCCAATGAAAAATATAAGTAGAAGCATTGCCTGAACTAATCTAGAAGCCATTATTTAAACTATTAAAGAGAATAATGATCTAATAAAAGATGTTTTGTTTATTACTTGCCTTGATGCATTATAAAAATAACTCATAACTGCACAGAGCAGATCAAACATCTCAAACCTGAACCTATTTCCTCGGGTACCTTGTGAGACTTAAATGATGAACACAGAACAAGGGGAACTGACATTTTCCTTTGTTTTGTGCTGTGATCATGTTTCCTCAATGAAAGTTCTTAAACAAGAACTGTCTGCAGTGTCAGGTTTGGCGCCAATTGAATAATACCAAAGTGTCTCACACAGTTTCCAATTTTAGCAGCCTTTTGTTGTTAAATCTATCTCCAAAAAACAAAAAAAAACAAAACCCAAAAAATCTTCAAAAGCCATGAGGTGTTGGAAAAGAACAAGTAATGTGTCAGATGAATGTAAAAATATTAATAATGATAATACCTCCCTGTCCTACTGAAAAATACCTGAAAATACCTCCCATTTATTACTCTCTGAGAGAAAATAAAATTTTTTGTTGCTTGCACAGACCTTTTTGGGCCAAACTGAAAAAGTAATAAAAAAGAGAAATGCTGAGGTAAAGCAGCTTTTGGTTTACCTTCACCATGAACTTTCCAGAGCTAATGAGGACAATAATAGGATCTGCAGCAGGAACAGTGCAAGTGTGGATATTTGGACATAGCCTTGGGGTTCGTGTCCCTAAGTTCAGCACAGTGGAAATTTGAATGCAAGGTCTAAGCAGGTTTTTTGGGTTCCCTGTGATGCCTTAAGTATGAGCTTTTACATTTTTCNATCAGCTGGAGCTGGAATTGGCCAATGAACTCCAAAGTGCTGCTGGAGCAGAACTGATCCAAGTGTGAGCCCTGGTGGCCGGGCTCCATTCTGGGCCCATTTTGGGCTCCCCTTGGCTGTGGCCCAGCCGGGCTCTGGTGCTGCCCAGGTTTGTCCAGGGAGGCCTTGGGATAAATCCCCACTGGATCCTTTGGCTCTGCCTGGGCTCTGCTCCACAGCAGCCTCCTGAAACTGAAACCAGCCCCTCAGCAGGGGAGTTACCCAGGGGTCTTAAACAAAGGAATAACTGGGGGAAGTGCTCACCTCATTTAGGATGGAATTGAGCTGAATAAATGGGACTAAATATGTGTTAAATTGGTAAGAC